>KZ071966.1:30339-54925 GCA_002091845.1 Anopheles cracens | reverse complement strand
TAGGCCCACCGGCGATCGAGAGGCCGCCGATGAGAAATGCAAACTTGATTGCAACGGAATCACTATTGCTCTTGTTGCGTGGATCCCAGACGCCACAGTTCGTCCATACGAGGATTCCCGTAAGAAGGATCTCGACGGCAAGGGCCTCCCCGGAGGAAAGGCTTTCGTGCGGTACTGTAACGCAGTGCCCATCGCCGTGGTCCAGTGCCTGCCGGTAGTACTGTCCGGGCGTAACGGCTCTCAGCAGACCGTATCCACAAAGTGCCCCTGCGAACTGGGCCACTACGTACAGCAGCATCAGCTGCCGATTGGACAGATTGAAATGTGTCGTTATTAGGGGGTGTGGCGCGGTTTGCAGCGTACCGGGCGCAGTTAGGAGATGCTCACCGGAAATGACAGTGTCCCGTAGATGTAGGCCGCCAGCGATACGACTGGATTAATAAGCGCACCCGATGTGGGACTGAAGATTATGAACGCCATCATAACGACCATTCCGAAGGTGATGCCACGGCTGACATTCGTTGTGACGTTACCGAACCCATCCAGCCCGGCCATGCATCCGCCGAACAGCAGCACACCGGTGCCGAGAAACTCGGCCAGGAACAGGGTAAACATTCGCCACAGCTGGCTGTCTCGAACTAGGCGGACCGGAGGAACACGAAAATAGTAGTCGATTAGAGAACTTTAATCCGCCGCCACCGTGTCGACCGTTGCCCTGCGCTGAGTCATTTGGCATCCGTCTTCTTTTTTGCGGCGAACCGCACAGCGCCTTTCGATTGCATTGTGTACGAATCTCACCAAAGATAAGCTTTCTTGATATTCAATCATAAGTCTGTTTACGGCTGTCGTGCGCAATGGATGGATTGACATGTCAAAGTAATCGGTAGCAAAAAGGCAACAAAAAAAAAAAACGATAATTAAGCGGTAATGAAACACCTCGACGTGGGGGGCACACGGTGTAAGTTTTGGGGTAGCGTACGGTGGCGTGTATCACATTAAATGAATGAAAATTGATGGTTGCTTGGCGCCGAGGAGCTTGACATAGTACAGCGATGAGTTGTACGGGGGCATACACGGGGTACAAATATAATTGACAGTAGATTATTCGAGGCACGAGTGGGCTCTTAACACACACACACGCCGTTGATATCTGAACTAGCACAGAGCAACGTGTAGTACGGTAGCACCACGAGCCACAAGATAAGAGTGGTAATTGCCTATTAAATCTGGGATGATGCGTTAAGCTGTTGGCAACGCTAGCGCAATATCTGTAGCTCCTAGAAAGTTTAAACAGAAAAAAATAGTTTGGTTTGTTGTGAGTTGTAAGAGTTTCATGTTTTGTGGTTAAATATTTTTCAAAATACAAAAAGATGCATTAGTTATCTTTCCGTAGAAAGTATTTTACAGTCAAACAATTTATAAAATAGAAGCAATTAAGCAAATTAAGCAATAAGTTCACTAAGCAATCTCCATGAGGAGAAACCACCATTCACTTATATTAATGCGAAAATGCTCATTGGGACGCCACCGATGTTCCGCTGCAAGCCGCTTGTTGCGCAATGCTGCAACCATTCCGAAGGTGATGCCACGGCTGACATTCGTTGTGACGTTACCGAACCCATCCAGCCCGGCCATGCATCCGCCGAACAGCAGCACACCGGTGCCGAGAAACTCGGCCAGGAACAGGGTAAACATTCGCCACAGCTGGCTGTCTCGAACTAGGCGGACCGGAGGAACACGAAAATAGTAGTCGATTAGAGAACTTTAATCCGCCGCCACCGTGTCGACCGTTGCCCTGCGCTGAGTCATTTGGCATCCGTCTTCTTTTTTGCGGCGAACCGCACAGCGCCTTTCGATTGCATTGTGTACGAATCTCACCAAAGATAAGCTTTCTTGATATTCAATCATAAGTCTGTTTACGGCTGTCGTGCGCAATGGATGGATTGACATGTCAAAGTAATCGGTAGCAAAAAGGCAACAAAAAAAAAACGATAATTAAGCGGTAATGAAACACCTCGACGTGGGGGGCACACGGTGTAAGTTTTGGGGTAGCGTACGGTGGCGTGTATCACATTAAATGAATGAAAATTGATGGTTGCTTGGCGCCGAGGAGCTTGACATAGTACAGCGATGAGTTGTACGGGGGCATACACGGGGTACAAATATAATTGACAGTAGATTATTCGAGGCACGAGTGGGCTCTTAACACACACACACGCCGTTGATATCTGAACTAGCACAGAGCAACGTGTAGTACGGTAGCACCACGAGCCACAAGATAAGAGTGGTAATTGCCTATTAAATCTGGGATGATGCGTTAAGCTGTTGGCAACGCTAGCGCAATATCTGTAGCTCCTAGAAAGTTTAAACAGAAAAAAATAGTTTGGTTTGTTGTGAGTTGTAAGAGTTTCATGTTTTGTGGTTAAATATTTTTCAAAATACAAAAAGATGCATTAGTTATCTTTCCGTAGAAAGTATTTTACAGTCAAACAATTTATAAAATAGAAGCAATTAAGCAAATTAAGCAATAAGTTCACTAATAAGTTCAATCTCCATGAGGAGAAACCAGCATTCACTTATATTAATGCGAAAATGCTCATTGGGACGCCACCGATGTTCCGCTGCAAGCCGCTTGTTGCGCAATGCTGCAAGTGAGAGTCGAATGAATACGATCGCGCTTTTTGCAGTGAACTTGTGGCTTTAGTAAAAAAAGTCACAGTAGATTTTCGTGCATTATAACTCATTGTTATGTTCGTTTCACTACGAGTACAGATTGATTTCGGGGATATTACTTCTAATTTTGTTCACAAATGTTATGCCTATCGCACTCAATAACCTTCGGATTACTGGCAAAAGCATATTAAATATTTACAAAAAAATGTCAACATGAACATAAAAATTCGACATAGTTCGAGTATCAGTGTATTAGGTTTCTGTTTCCTAGGTGTGCCAGGCTAAATAGAGGTATGCGTTATGAATAGCTTTAATTAATATTATCAATTATTAAAAAAGCATCAGGTTAACTAAATAATGGGAGGAAGGGATACAATTATTTTTTAAATTTTGGAGTCTCTATTGACTATTCACGAATAAAGTAATGTAAAGACCGTTTACTAAAAAACTGAATGATGAAAAATTCAAATCCGTTCAATCAATATCAGTGTTATTCGTGTAGAATATAAATAACCAAACCAAAAGTTTATAATTGTACAATGTTTTAAGCAGATCGACGTGAATAATATTATTACAAATAATATACATATTTTTACTAATAGAACTTCATTACGGTGGCCTTTGGATGCATTTTTGCTTTGAAAACCCGGATAATATAAATGACTGATTATCCGCAAACGCTTTGAGAATGACAGGTACCTGCTGTACCTTGCTGCAACCGGATGTTATTTGATTTATTTTATCAGCTTTTGCAGCTATCGCTATGGGTCTCAAAGTTTATGAAATTAGCACAAAAGAAAAGGCGGCCCTCGTGTTACGCTGGTTACAGCGGATCGTGGAAGGAACACCTTTAGAGATCACTTCATTCACACTGATGCTAAACGATTCACTAAACACTAAGGCGCTACTGTGCTTACATTTTTTACTTTCCATTGCTACGTCAAACAGCACTCTCTCGGTGGACGATGAGTTGACCACGAATCGAACACAAATTATATCCGAATTAAACGCTTCAAATCTTCTCGGTGAAAGCCAAACCGGCTACTGGATCGCGCTGTCGTGAATCTGGTTTAGTAATGCTTCGTGTTTGGCGCTCGACTAATGGCGCATTCTACTTATCACACGCTTAAACTAACTTTTTGAAGCTGAAGATTGTGATAAAATTATGAGAATAAAAGAAACACATACACACAAATAAGCGACGATGCCCGCTCTGCACATTATCTTCCGCGACGACCGTCAGGTGTGATTACAGGCCAGTACCTCACGGTACGTGTATCTCTAAATCCGCTAAAGTCGAAGCAAAGCCAGTTTGTAGCCTTGAATCGCGTTTCACGACCATTCACAGCGTAGATGTCGGCTTAGTTGTGGACAAACTGGAGCAAAGCAAAGCAACAAAAAAGCGTTTCCACATCTACAAGCTGGTTGAGCTGGTCAGTTCAGTGTTCGATAGCCGGGCATCCAACATATCTCGGGCAAAGCAGTAGCACCTTCAGCGCGCTTTTTGTACAGAAGGTTGATAACTTCCTTGGTATGTAGGTCGAAGTAGATAAATTCCAGCCATGTGCGTGCCGCATAAACCTAGCATAATGGTATCAAAAAAAGCTTCACGCTATGAAGAGGTGGGGTTAATGGCCAGGCGAATCATATTGAGCCATATATTTCGTGCTTCTTCTTCGCCGAACAGCATGCTAATAAACATTTTGTTATCTGAAGCGGGCGTTTGGTCGTAATTGGGGTCTCGTTTTGGCGACTGACGTAGAAGGCGTACGGCACTGTTATCGTCTTCCGGTCCTCTTTGTTTTCCGCGCCGCGCTCGGGTTGCGTCAGTCAGTAAAGACCTAAAGAGACGAAATCCTATCCCTTTCACCTAGAAAACCTAGGATCCGACAGAAAGCCTACACTAGAAAAGAACGAAGCGATTGCGAGGTTTTTTTCTTCTGAAATTCGTAAACAGTCATACTTTATTAATCGACTTCCGATCCACTCAGTACACTCTGACAACGCAAAAGTCGATCGTGGTGCAGCGGGGGCCACATGAGCCTCCAAATAGAAAACCGTGTTCATAAAACGTTCTCAAACACGCCAGATAGGTCAGATTGTGTTCATGTAATCGGTGCAGTTTGCGCGTCTAACGGTGCTGCTGTGTAAAAAGTAACGCAAAACGTACTGACTGAGCCTTGGTGTAGCGTCAAAAACATCGGTAACGCGACGACGTATGATCTAGCTATGGACGAGCGTACCGTGTGCTTCTCTACTTTCTACGGAAAAAGATCCTGTCATAGGTACTTTCGGACTTCTTCTCGGGTGCTCGTTTTTCGGTAGGTGCGTTGAGAAACCCGTTCGATCCACGATCGGTTTCCAGCTCGTCGAACTCCAAACTCTGACTGTCGCGATCGTCTGCCGATTCCGGCTCCTCGTACGGGTTACTTTCCGAGCGAATGAACGTCGACCGCTTCGGTAGTGGAGGTGATTTGGCCACTTTCCTACTGCTTGGCCCGTTCCTTGGCCCGCCGTTTAGACTTCCGAAGCCACTGTCCTGTACGTTGCTCTTCTTGCCGAACGACCCGTTGCGGTTGATCTCCGGTACCGTCACTGCGGCCACCGAAGTAAATGCCACCTTCACCAGACCCTGCGTAGCCGAGAGCAGGCTGGGCTTCCCAGAGTTTGCCGTGATCGAGTGACCGTTTATGTTGGGCGACGACCAGTTGTTGTTGTTGCTGTCGCGGGCACTGACCGAACCCATCTCACTCGGGCCGACCTGAATGGTGCCGGTACGCGGATCGATGTGCTTCTGCGACGCCTCCTTCACGGTGGAATTGATCTTTTTCTCTGCCCGCTCCAGTGCTGCGACGGATGAGACGTGTCCCGGGACAGCTGTCCGCGAGACGGTCGACGAGGGTGTAGCCGTCCCGGAATCGTCCTCCTCCTCCTCTTCAACAATCACCGACGATTGGATCCAGTCCCGGATGCGATTCTTCTTGGCGGTACGATCGACGGTCGTCTCGATGCCACATTGAGCGAGCGTCCCGAGCAGTTTGTTCTTCTCCTCCACGCTGCTGTGGAAGGAGTACATCGAGGGACACAGCTCGTCCGGTTCGTTCTCGGCCATCTCCTTCTCGGCCGTCTTCGCCAGCCACCGGTCGTCCAGGTACTTTTGCAAATCGCTGAGCGTCTTAAGCCGCCGATCCGAGCGGGGATCCAAAAACTTCTTGAACAACTTGCACGCCCGTGCCGAGAGCAGTTTGAACAGCTTGGGACAGCGCTTCATCGGGAAGGTGAGCGTCGCCTGGTGCCACTGCTGGTAGCGATTATAGCGGGGATCGTCCGTGGATGCTTTCTGCCAGGGCAGGCAGCCCGTCAGACACACGAAGCATACGATCCCAAATTGCCACACGTCGTGAGCCGTATCAGTCCTGGAAATGAGAAATAGAGTGACACTATCAGTTTGAGAACAGGTTCACAGCCAGTGGCGACACTCACTTGTATTTATCATCTGTTTTCACCTGCAACACCTCGGGAGGACTGTACGGTAGCCATTCGTTGCGCCTCAATACCTCCTCTCCAAGCCGTCTCGATTCGCCAAAGTCACACAGCTTGATGCGAGCAAAGTCGGATCGGAACACTAACACGTTATCGAGTTTAATGTCCCTGTGTATGAGCTCTCTGGGGGTGGCAAAGTAGGAAAACGACATTTTAGCCTAGAGCTACAAACAAACATCTAGATGGTGCTTTGTCTCACTTTTGATGAATGTAGTCGATTGCCGAAGCCAATTGTCGGGCGACGCGCTTTGTGTGTAGCTCTCCAATTCCACTGTCGGACACGTTGGAAGTGAGATCTCCTGGAAGGGTGCAACAATGTTCAATATTTAGGAGCTAATCGATCATTTGTTCAAATGTTCAAACGTACCTAGAGGCGCGTACTCCTGCGTGAATACGTAGAACCCGGCCGTTTCGAAAGCAACGTCGTACGTAGTGACAATATTTTTATGCTGGCCCAGCACGAGACTGAAGTGAAATTCCTTGTAAAAGTCGGTCAGCGAAACGAACGGTTTGGGCAGCAGCTTCAACACCATCTCGGTGTCGGTCGCCCGATGCTCGACGAGCAGAATCTTTCCGAACCATCCCTCGCCGACGATCTGCAGAATGTCGAATTCATCCGACAGCACCACCTTGTCCAGCTCGAACTCACGGATTTTGTGAATACTTCCGCTCGATTTCTTCGAGGACGCCATGTTCGCGGGTCTGTGTTTCGTTTCGATTTACAAGAATCTATACAAATGTGATACTATCACCGAAGAGGCTTTCTGCTATCATGTTATCACGAAGGGAACGCTTGCACCGTCGAAATAGATTTTCGAGCATCGCATAACCGATCGCATCCAATCCGTCTAGTGCGAAAGAATCGATAAGAAAATAGAATCGAGACATCAATGATTAATAGCAACGCGATGGTTAAGATAGAAACAAAAAAATGTGTTAAAACCTGCAGACTCATTAAAAATACCGATCTCCCTCTTCAGTCGTTCATATCAAAACAACAATGTTTCGAAGGACAAATTTCATTACGCTGCACGCCAATGTGTACAGAAATAAACGAACGCACCGGCGAATCGAACTGTAAACCACGGTGTCGCGAAAGTGGCGCCAGGCACGGCACGGTGAAAGTGTACAGTGGAAATCCGAAATCCACCCGTGACTCCGCGTGTTTGTGAACGGCAAAGAGACGCCCGTCCGAAATCGTCTGAACTTGTCATGAGTTTATCTGTCGTGATAAATATAAAATAGTTTATTATGTTCTGCATCGCAGCCGGCCTGTGTCTGTTTCCGTCTCGATGCCAACGCTGATCACTAACACAGATTCACAGTGCTGGGTAGAGGCGGCGCGTTTACGGGTGTGAGTGTGTGTAAGTGAGCAAAACATCTTCAAGCGAACAGCCCATTTGAGGGCAGCTGAACGCAAACGATGTACATGTTCTAACGGGGCAGCATGCAGATGCAATTCGTATGCTTGGGTACAAATACAAATACTACGTATAGTTGGGTACAAAATACTTTCTTTTTCCAGATATTTTCATTTGATGTACAATCCCCCTCTGTAATTGATGGGCCGTGACCGCTCACTGCTAGTGCCAACAGGTGATCGTGTTACGTATATTCGAGATATGTGTAAAGAAACGATGGTTATTTTTGGATTTCCAATACACTCATCTACGTCTTTGATTTTGACTATTTTGCCTTAATTGTGAAGATTGACCGAAGTACTCGGTGCTGAAAATGCTAGTGAAATATCCGTTTGCATGCTAGTTTGCTCTTTACATTGTGTTCAATTGGAAATTCCGCTTCGCAAGTGATCACCGACGGTCCTGTAGCCTTGTCATGCGAAACACTTTACCCCTTTGAGAGCGCCCGACGACACTTCTACCGTCGCCTATTGGATAACAAAACGCGTCGCAGTGGATTTAAGGTGATAAGCACTGGTAGAACGATAACGTCATTACTTGTTCCGTGACCAAATACGAATCTCCGTCTACGTTCCCAAGCACCGTCGGCCGGTAGTATTGCGACAGCTCAGAGCTGGTTTTAGCGGGTGCAGTGTCGATAAAGATTTATTTCGGGTGTATTTGAGCCGGTAGTATGACGAAATCTCACGGATTTTGTGAATACTTCCGCTCGATTTCTTCGAGGACGCCATGTTCGCGGGTCTGTGTTTCGTTTCGATTTACAAAAATCTATACAAATGTGATTCTATCACCGAAGAGGCTTTCTGCTATCATGTTATCACGAAGGGAACGCTTGCACCGTCGAAATAGATTTTCGAGCATCGCATACGCGACACTCATGGGGATTTTCGAAGTTTACAGCCTTAATTAAGGTGCTGACACGGTAGACTGGGTGGGATACGACGTTGAGTTTCGTGTGGTTGAGTAAACAAGGTCTTAGAAGGGAATTATATTATTTATCAAAGGTGAAGAAATTGAGTTATTATCGATCAATTTGAGCTTACACGCAGTATCTTAATCTCAATTAGGGACACCCTGGCATTGGACCTTTACGGTGTAATCTATTCCGATAGAAAAGAGTGAGATGCAGTGAGATGTACATTTAGATAGAACAATCTATAAGTATACGAGCATAAGGAACTTGAGATAAATAGGACACTATATGTATCTACAGAAAATGTAGCAAAGCGCTTACTGTTATGCTACAAAACTTCAAACGCTTACCGCATCATTATTATGCTTCTTTGAAATAAAGGTTCAAATTTCGATTAGGACTTCTAGGAGCTTGTAGTTTCCGTCAGTAAATTATACATTCAAAAATATTGATAGAAGTTTTATAATCAACAGTCAATGCATCATCACAATGGCTTTATAAAGTTCCATTGCAGGTTTAAATGTGCCATTCATAATTAGTTCGGGTTGAATACATGTACTTTAGAGTCAAAATATCAGAAATGCAACTATCATACTTGTGGTGTACCATGCAGTTTAAGCCTTTGTGTTTTGTGAATATTAGTTTATTTCAAGACACAGATTATTTTAATCTACTTTATCTAATCTACTTTAAAACTCATAAGCATTGAGTATAACTCAATATATATACAACGTTTTCCATCCATTCTTTCCCATTCGTGAAATCGTTTCACATAATCTTGAATTATTTTCCTATTAGTCTTGATGTGTTCTAGTTCTTGGTTGAAGTGGTTGAAACTAAAATTCACAGGAATAGATATTTCCAACAAGACGACAGATCGCGAGAAAAACAGCAGCACCACTGAGCGATCGAGATCGTGTCGGGTGTGCTATGCTTCCGCCTCGCTCACGTTTTCGGCATCGCATCCGATTTGTGCATAAATGATTCTCTCGGCCACGGCTGTTGCTCTCAGGTGGAGCTATTTTTGAACACCGTGAAGAAATCTCTGTATCTCAGAACACTGGCTCAGGCGTGGATGAAATGCGAAATAGGTTCATTCATTTTCCTCTGACCGTTGGGGAAGTTGATGAACACATGTTTTGGCGCGATCGAATGCATATGTAGACTATTTTATGTTTGTTAAACGTATGATGCTTACACACATTTGATACATAGTAAATAACATTTTTTTGAAAGTACCCAAAATGGTCTTCGAATGAATCCCGAAATCATGTTAAAACAAATCGTAAGCGCCAAACCAAAAATAACATGTATGTTTATTTTGTCCTGATTCTCAGCTCTAGCTAGTTTCGTTAGAAAGTCATTCAAATTGTCCTCTCCGCAACTCCCTGCCTGATATACAGTCAATTATTGTTATCTGAAAACCGTAAACAATGGAGAAGAAATAAGCGCTCATGCTATATTGACGATCGGCACTTGTTAAGTGTTGTCTGAGGTTCATATTTTTGTATTTAGAATTGGCCTCCGAATTGGTCTTTATTTCTTTGATTTCGATCGAATGAGAGGTATAGCTTTTTTTATCAATCACACAGCGGTCTCACCTTTCGCGATCCATAAAGTATCCCAAGCGGAAGCCCTTCGGCCATACTGGCGCAAGGCGCTTCGTTTCGCACCTCTGCTCGTTGGGCATGGCCAAAAAGTCGTGTTTGAACGCGCTGTTGTACATGTACGGGCACAGCCCGTGCGATCCCTTCGGGTACGGACCGGCTGCGTCCTGTGATTTACCGCACCGTCCCAGATTCCAGTTCTGATGACAGTTTCGTTCGTGCGTGCCATAGTTGTCACTCGTATGGATGCACTGCACATTTTTTGCGGCCTCCTTCGGATCCTTCTCGCGGTACGACTGCTCCCCGTCGAAGCCGGGGCCAGCTGGTTCACAGACTATTATAAAGGAAAGAAAAAGCAAACAAACCGAAACAAAAGAAAAACAAAAAATCCGCGAAAAATCATGTCACAACATTCTCACAACCTTCACTCTCACGATCTATCCATCAATCATGTACGCACCATCCAGGGTGGCCAGCTTGCCGGGACCAAACCTTCTTAACGAGTCGAACGCCAGATGGGCCCCGTAGCTGAACCCGAACATGTAGCCCTCGTCGAAATCGTACCCAAAGTCCTGCAACTGTCGCAGCTTCGCCACCAGCACCTCCGATATCGGCAGGAACTGACGCACCAGCCCGAAATAGTCGTCGTGGCGGGAAAAGTTGTTGTAATTCATGCAGTAGATGCAACCGTCCCGGACGCTTGATAGATTGGAAATCATATCCACCAGCCATTCCGTTTGACAGCTCTCCTTCCAGCCGTGCACTATGACTGCAAATGGGTCCGAGCTGTTGCAGCCCAGCGCTTCGAAATCCGCAAAGTCCGAAGACACGGTTGTAGTCACGTTTTGCTCACTGTAAGCCCGCGGACACCGCAAACAAGACGGTACGATAGATTACTACTGAACGAGCTTCCTATGCCGTACCGGAACCCTAGCTGCTTACCTGTTGTGGATTGCGAAGGTGATTAAATTAGAATAAAAACTTGCATCGTCCGCCACGACTAACATCACCAAGCCGGAGGCTACCAGTGCGATCAGTACGGACCGCGCAGAACCACTTTCGAACAAATACTTCCGCATGTTGGCAGAGAAATTCACCGCGTTCGTTAAACTCTCGAAAGCTAATCGTGCCTTCGCCGTTCACCACAAGAATGCCAGGACCGCTCCCGGAGGCAAGCGCTTTTATGGGCTGAAATTCGGAACACTATCAGCGTGACCCACTTCTCTGTTGACAAAGTCATCTCCCCCGGTTATCCCCAGTCATTCGCAGCTGTCTCTCCAGCTACCTAGCTGGAATTTCTCAATGTAGAACAACACCTTCAGGCAGCAGTTTAAACCTACAGCGGCAATCTTGTTGTATTCATCCACAAACTAATTAAACTTCATTGACTTCGTTAGCGAAGGTATTATCGAAGTACGGATACTCCCTCGAGGTGGCCGCAAAAAGATCACCAGTCACGTTGCTGCAAGCGAAAGTGGGAAAAAATTAGACAAGCAATGGTACCGAAAAAAAGAACCCACCCATCCGCGCAAATGCGGTAAACCGTGAATGAGCGGAAAGAGCAGACACTGACAAGTTTCTAAGAAGGTCGTCAAAAAAGAATCAACGGATGTACGGCGGTATCAATCACACAGCGGTCTCACCTTTCGCGATCCATAAAGTATCCCAAGCGGAAGCCCTTCGGCCATACTGGCGCAAGGCGCTTCGTTTCGCACCTCTGCTCGTTGGGCATGGCCAAAAAGTCGTGTTTGAACGCGCTGTTGTACATGTACGGGCACAGCCCGTGCGATCCCTTCGGGTACGGACCGGCTGCGTCCTGTGATTTACCGCACCGTCCCAGATTCCAGTTCTGATGACAGTTTCGTTCGTGCGTGCCATAGTTGTCACTCGTATGGATGCACTGCACATTTTTTGCGGCCTCCTTCGGATCCTTCTCGCGGTACGACTGCTCCCCGTCGAAGCCGGGGCCAGCTGGTTCACAGACTATTATAAAGGAAAGAAAAAGCAAACAAACCGAAACAAAAGAAAAACAAAAAATCCGCGAAAAATCATGTCACAACATTCTCGTACGCAAAACATCAAAACATTGCATTGCTTAGCATTGGCGTAGGTGATAAAAAAATCGAACAAAATGCGGTGAATGCAAACGGAATCCTTTACTGCAGAACTATGGTACAAATTTGAATCCTGGCGATCAATAACGATAACAATCATTCTGTTCATTTTGACATCGGATTGATGACATGAGCAAGATAAAAATAAATCAACGTGTACTTCAAAATTACTTAATTTTTTGTGCCTGAGGGCAAAGCAATGCATGAATATGACACCAGTAAAGAATCTGTCCTATCGTCATGAACGAAGAAGACCAGAGTGAAACAGGGAAAAATCCGATATGTAATGTAATGTCTTTACCCCATAAATTAAACAGAAACCCTATTCCATCTCGTGTGTTTCCCAACGTAAAACAAGTTTCCAAATTAACCGTTCCCGTTTCGTACCGGATACAAACAAAAAGCAACGCGTATCAAACTAGATCAAACGATGCCAGGCATCAAATCAAACAAACGACAACACTGAGTACTGAGCTATTTGGTTTTGTTTTATTTTAGGTCCTTTTCCATTTTTTTTTCTCACAAAAAGTACCGGACAGAATGTTAGTACCGGTCATCCCGTTGTATAGCTTCACCAGAAAAAAAACAACTGATGACAAACTAATTCGTCAAGCTTCGGTTCGTCACGGGATGGTAGTAATTTTACAGAGATGTCCCGCTCTTTCATCCCTTCGGTGGACATTAGCTCATTGATTAAGTTCTATCGAGTCATCAACGGATATGCAGTTCAAGTGTTGTCATTGAAATTTGGAACCTATTCTACTAAGATATTTTATGGACCTTTGTGCATAACCACTGCTTTTTAGCAACCCAACCCGGTGCACTCAAATAGTCATACCTATCACCGCCCAGCTCTGAGAGAGGTGATAAAGCGACAGCGCCAGTGAAACGTTGCAGTATCTGCAACTGGCGTTGGAAAAGGCACAAACTGGGATCCAAAATGCCTACCAAATGCAAAATGCTTAGAGCCATGAGTGGTACCCGTCTAGGGTTTCACGAAACTGGTCCTCGACGCTGTGGTTCCCTATGATATCCAGCGGGAAGGGAGAAAACGAGACACAGTGACAGTGGTGGAAGTAACGGTGGCCGCAGCATCAACTTCAACAGCAACAACATCGTCTACGTCAATGGGAGCTTACTGCCCCTGAGGTGGTAACACCTGAGGTGCTTTCGGGGTGCTAGCCAGTCAGCGGATTTGAGCTTTGCCTCGTTACCCATTCAGATGAATTTAACTCGGGATCTCGAAACCTGTTTAGTATTAGAAATGGCGAAAAGTAATCCGAGGTGTACAGTCATTAGCTCATCAGTCCCTAATTCCTCTCGGGTGAGTGATGGTATGTGGAAGGGGTTGACGAGGGTAATGGGGATAATTCCTGTGTACTAATGCTGTAATACTCAGAACATTCACGCCCCACATCCGGAATATACGATGCATGAAAATAATGTAACATTCGAAATGTATTCAATACGTTGCAGAAAATTTGGTTCCGGTACATCGAATAAATTTTCTATTTCACTCTCTTACTTACCAAATCTTACTCGGAAATGCAGTAAAGATGATTAACAGTACATGTTTCGAAAATAAAATAATGATTTCTACCTTAGTTACAAGTTTTATACAGATACATATATACATGCAGATACATATATATTTTCCTCAATTACAAATATGTATATAACGCTGTGATATTGTGACACCACCCGATGTGATGTGTACCATTAATACCTGAATTAAGAATTCAGCATCACAAAATATGGAAAGCCACAATTTTCGACATTATTTGAATGTTGTTTAAAAGCTGCCTAAAAGCGGGAACATCCTAAATCTTATCTGCAAACGTCTCTTTAACACGTTCAACGCCGTGTCAAAAACCGAATGTGTTTCCGTGGGACCACCAACCTCAAAAGCTTAACAGTATACATCGAATTTGACTGATGCGGCCTGGTGGTAACCCTCGCCATCGGTCGGATTCGACTGATGTAGCGTTGAACGCATTAATCTTCTAAATCGACCAAGTTGATGTTAGAAATTGCATCAGTTCATTTTAAAATGAATCACTTTCTTTAAAGTCTGCTTTTAAATTGAAGATACAGATACGCATTTTCAAACGGTATTCACTCGAGCGCTATTTAGAGACATATGTTTTAGATCTACTATTTTTCAATCAAGTTTGCTCTGGAACTGCAGACATAGGGTCTGAATACGCTGTACAGCACACTCCAATGTCAAATATACCCTACGTTGCATTTTAATCTGCAGAAACATTCTTTAATCAACATAGAACATCAAAGGGGATGTCGTCAAAAACAAAGTAGCCATTTCAACTGAAAAAAAAACTTTCATTGCCGAGCCAAAGCTCATACGAAATCTCATACGCCAAAGATTCAGCATTAAATTACGCTTTCTCACTTCATTCGCACTCACAATGAATTGCCATTACGACCGTTTGCTTCATTTTTTTATTTATGCTTGTGTTCAATGTGCACAGAGGCTGCAGCCATGGTCGTTGTCCTACTTGGGGGAATAAAATGGAAATAAATGTACGAAGTGTAATAAAGCTAAGTTCACCTGGAAACAATTTTTTGGTGAACAATGACCGCTGTCAAATCGCATGGCGGCCAACTGAAGGCGGCCAATTCAAGGCGGCTAATTTGTGGATGACATCGCCAGACTATGCGTGTCGCGATTGCGATCAATGTACACATAGCAAAGTTATACCTAAAAGAGGGAGAAAAAAAGCTATACCTCTCATTCGATCGAAATCAAAGAAATAAAGACCAATTCGGAGGCCAATTCTAAATACAAAAATATGAACCTCAGACAACACTTAACAAGTGCCGATCGTCAATATAGCATGAGCGCTTATTTCTTCTCCATTGTTTACGGTTTTCAGATAACAATAATTGACTGTATATCAGGCAGGGAGTTGCGGAGAGGACAATTTGAATGACTTTCTAACGAAACTAGCTAGAGCTGAGAATCAGGACAAAATAAACATACATGTTATTTTTGGTTTGGCGCTTACGATTTGTTTTAACATGATTTCGGGATTCATTCGAAGACCATTTTGGGTACTTTCAAAAAAATGTTATTTACTATGTATCAAATGTGTGTAAGCATCATACGTTTAACAAACATAAAATAGTCTACATATGCATTCGATCGCGCCAAAACATGTGTTCATCAACTTCCCCAACGGTCAGAGGAAAATGAATGAACCTATTTCGCATTTCATCCACGCCTGAGCCAGTGTTCTGAGATACAGAGATTTCTTCACGGTGTTCAAAAATAGCTCCACCTGAGAGCAACAGCCGTGGCCGAGAGAATCATTTATGCACAAATCGGATGCGATGCCGAAAACGTGAGCGAGGCGGAAGCATAGCACACCCGACACGATCTCGATCGCTCAGTGGTGCTGCTGTTTTTCTCGCGATCTGTCGTCTTGTTGGAAATATCTATTCCTGTGAATTTTAGTTTCAACCACTTCAACCAAGAACTAGTGCATCTTGTTTGCCTTTGCCTTTGCGAGGTGTTTCCTACAAAAAGAAGAGCCCATCCCTTCAATAGGTATAAACGGTGAAACCTTCAGCGATTGATCGGTCATCATTGAATTGCTACCAGTAACAATCGCCAAGCGTCGACATCGCAGCGATACCCGCCCATGTGAACTGCGCTGCGTTAAAATCCAAGTGATATATAAATTTAGAAAATCATTAGCTCGGCGCAACCACAGCCGCAGAGCCGCACAGCGGGCGTCATCTCCACCTCGCGAAAACAGGGGTCCGGTGAGATGGTTAAATGTGAAAGCGATACTGACATCTCGTCGTTTGCCACTACCACGACAACGGCTGCTACCACGAGGCAAATTCCCTTCTCGTATGCAATTTAAATTGCATTTCATCGTTTCGTTGCAGTGCTTGTACTGGTGTTTCTTCCCTCCGCGTAACGATGGCTTAGTGAACCACACCCAGAAATGTTGAAAAAGTACAATACCAAGTGGACAACCCCGTCATCTGTACGTGCCCCCGTGTGTAAACCTTGCGTCCCGTGGAATCCAGAAGCGATTTGGAGCAGGTTCCGTGAACGCTCGGGAAGCGTGTTGTTTTAAAAATATCATGCACGCACCCGCATCCCAGTCAGAAGTTCTAACTCCATCAAATGCTCTCGGTGCACGATTTAAGATGCTGTGATCAGTGTTTCGATGGGTGCTGTTTCTAGGGACCGTGTTGTTCTTACTAAGTTGTGCATCGCAAGTGATTTCGAACATTTCCTCATTGTAAGACATAAATGTTTACGAAAGAGCTCGTATTATAATATGTTTTATATTGAGTCACATTTAATTTTTACGACGTTCGTGCAAACAGTGACGCTCGGGTGTATTACGGTGTTCTGAGAAGAAATAGTATGTTAATGCCTCTTAAAACGGTCACGTGATTGATGGTTTTGAGGAAAACTTAGATTATGCCATAGTAAGTACAAGGAATCTAATATTAAAAATATCGTAAGTTATCGAATAAATGTAAGTGACGTTAGTGTGAAGTTCAATATGTACATACAGTTTTTTCATCCATTTCTGCACTTCTCCCAGAGATACATGATTTTGTAGCATCCCATCGTGAAATCGTTCCATTCTAATTAGAAATCGTTTCACCCATTCATGATTTTTTTAGGTACGGCTCTTTTTAACGTGTTATAATGAATACTTATTCGTGACAGAATAGTTTTGCCTTGTTCAAAGTCGATCTTTGAACTAAAC
This sequence comes from Anopheles cracens, assembly GCA_002091845.1. Taxonomy (NCBI): domain Eukaryota; kingdom Metazoa; phylum Arthropoda; class Insecta; order Diptera; family Culicidae; genus Anopheles; species Anopheles cracens. Next base: position 37,897 of record KZ071966.1, on the reverse strand, counting down.
ATAATAAACACATCAAGACTAATAGGAAAATAATTCAAGATTATGTGAAACGATTTCACGAATGGGAAAGAATGGATGGAAAACGTTGTATATATATTGAGTTATACTCAATGCTTATGAGTTTTAAAGTAGATTAATGCGATGCTCGAAAATCTATTTCGACGGTGCAAGCGTTCCCTTCGTGATAACATGATAGCAGAAAGCCTCTTCGGTGATAGAATCACATTTGTATAGATTTTTGTAAATCGAAACGAAACACAGACCCGCGAACATGGCGTCCTCGAAGAAATCGAGCGGAAGTATTCACAAAATCCGTGAGTTTTCGTCATACTACCGGCTCAAATACACCCGAAATAAATCTTTATCGACACTGCACCCGCTAAAACCAGCTCTGAGCTGTCGCAATACTACCGGCCGACGGTGCTTGGGAACGTAGACGGAGATTCGTATTTGGTCACGGAACAAGTAATGACGTTATCGTTCTACCAGTGCTTATCACCTTAAATCCACTGCGACGCGTTTTGTTATCCAATAGGCGACGGTAGAAGTGTCGTCGGGCGCTCTCAAAGGGGTAAAGTGTTTCGCATGACAAGGCTACAGGACCGTCGGTGATCACTTGCGAAGCGGAATTTCCAATTGAACACAATGTAAAGAGCAAACTAGCATGCAAACGGATATTTCACTAGCATTTTCAGCACCGAGTACTTCGGTCAATCTTCACAATTAAGGCAAAATAGTCAAAATCAAAGACGTAGATGAGTGTATTGGAAATCCAAAAATAACCATCGTTTCTTTACACATATCTCGAATATACGTAACACGATCACCTGTTGGCACTAGCAGTGAGCGGTCACGGCCCATCAATTACAGAGGGGGATTGTACATCAAATGAAAATATCTGGAAAAAGAAAGTATTTTGTACCCAACTATACGTAGTATTTGTATTTGTACCCAAGCATACGAATTGCATCTGCATGCTGCCCCGTTAGAACATGTACATCGTTTGCGTTCAGCTGCCCTCAAATGGGCTGTTCGCTTGAAGATGTTTTGCTCACTTACACACACTCACACCCGTAAACGCGCCGCCTCTACCCAGCACTGTGAATCTGTGTTAGTGATCAGCGTTGGCATCGAGACGGAAACAGACACAGGCCGGCTGCGATGCAGAACATAATAAACTATTTTATATTTATCACGACAGATAAACTCATGACAAGTTCAGACGATTTCGGACGGGCGTCTCTTTGCCGTTCACAAACACGCGGAGTCACGGGTGGATTTCGGATTTCCACTGTACACTTTCACCGTGCCGTGCCTGGCGCCACTTTCGCGACACCGTGGTTTACAGTTCGATTCGCCGGTGCGTTCGTTTATTTCTGTACACATTGGCGTGCAGCGTAATGAAATTTGTCCTTCGAAACATTGTTGTTTTGATATGAACGACTGAAGAGGGAGATCGGTATTTTTAATGAGTCTGCAGGTTTTAACACATTTTTTTGTTTCTATCTTAACCATCGCGTTGCTATTAATCATTGATGTCTCGATTCTATTTTCTTATCGATTCTTTCGCACTAGACGGATTGGATGCGATCGGTTATGCGATGCTCGAAAATCTATTTCGACGGTGCAAGCGTTCCCTTCGTGATAACATGATAGCAGAAAGCCTCTTCGGTGATAGTATCACATTTGTATAGATTCTTGTAAATCGAAACGAAACACAGACCCGCGAACATGGCGTCCTCGAAGAAATCGAGCGGAAGTATTCACAAAATCCGTGAGTTCGAGCTGGACAAGGTGGTGCTGTCGGATGAATTCGACATTCTGCAGATCGTCGGCGAGGGATGGTTCGGAAAGATTCTGCTCGTCGAGCATCGGGCGACCGACACCGAGATGGTGTTGAAGCTGCTGCCCAAACCGTTCGTTTCGCTGACCGACTTTTACAAGGAATTTCACTTCAGTCTCGTGCTGGGCCAGCATAAAAATATTGTCACTACGTACGACGTTGCTTTCGAAACGGCCGGGTTCTACGTATTCACGCAGGAGTACGCGCCTCTAGGTACGTTTGAACATTTGAACAAATGATCGATTAGCTCCTAAATATTGAACATTGTTGCACCCTTCCAGGAGATCTCACTTCCAACGTGTCCGACAGTGGAATTGGAGAGCTACACACAAAGCGCGTCGCCCGACAATTGGCTTCGGCAATCGACTACATTCATCAAAAGTGAGACAAAGCACCATCTAGATGTTTGTTTGTAGCTCTAGGCTAAAATGTCGTTTTCCTACTTTGCCACCCCCAGAGAGCTCATACACAGGGACATTAAACTCGATAACGTGTTAGTGTTCCGATCCGACTTTGCTCGCATCAAGCTGTGTGACTTTGGCGAATCGAGACGGCTTGGAGAGGAGGTATTGAGGCGCAACGAATGGCTACCGTACAGTCCTCCCGAGGTGTTGCAGGTGAAAACAGATGATAAATACAAGTGAGTGTCGCCACTGGCTGTGAACCTGTTCTCAAACTGATAGTGTCACTCTATTTCTCATTTCCAGGACTGATACGGCTCACGACGTGTGGCAATTTGGGATCGTATGCTTCGTGTGTCTGACGGGCTGCCTGCCCTGGCAGAAAGCATCCACGGACGATCCCCGCTATAATCGCTACCAGCAGTGGCACCAGGCGACGCTCACCTTCCCGATGAAGCGCTGTCCCAAGCTGTTCAAACTGCTCTCGGCACGGGCGTGCAAGTTGTTCAAGAAGTTTTTGGATCCCCGCTCGGATCGGCGGCTTAAGACGCTCAGCGATTTGCAAAAGTACCTGGACGACCGGTGGCTGGCGAAGACGGCCGAGAAGGAGATGGCCGAGAACGAACCGGACGAGCTGTGTCCCTCGATGTACTCCTTCCACAGCAGCGTGGAGGAGAAGAACAAACTGCTCGGGACGCTCGCTCAATGTGGCATCGAGACGACCGTCGATCGTACCGCCAAGAAGAATCGCATCCGGGACTGGATCCAATCGTCGGTGATTGTTGAAGAGGAGGAGGAGGACGATTCCGGGACGGCTACACCCTCGTCGACCGTCTCGCGGACAGCTGTCCCGGGACACGTCTCATCCGTCGCAGCACTGGAGCGGGCAGAGAAAAAGATCAATTCCACCGTGAAGGAGGCGTCGCAGAAGCACATCGATCCGCGTACCGGCACCATTCAGGTCGGCCCGAGTGAGATGGGTTCGGTCAGTGCCCGCGACAGCAACAACAACAACTGGTCGTCGCCCAACATAAACGGTCACTCGATCACGGCAAACTCTGGGAAGCCCAGCCTGCTCTCGGCTACGCAGGGTCTGGTGAAGGTGGCATTTACTTCGGTGGCCGCAGTGACGGTACCGGAGATCAACCGCAACGGGTCGTTCGGCAAGAAGAGCAACGTACAGGACAGTGGCTTCGGAAGTCTAAACGGCGGGCCAAGGAACGGGCCAAGCAGTAGGAAAGTGGCCAAATCACCTCCACTACCGAAGCGGTCGACGTTCATTCGCTCGGAAAGTAACCCGTACGAGGAGCCGGAATCGGCAGACGATCGCGACAGTCAGAGTTTGGAGTTCGACGAGCTGGAAACCGATCGTGGATCGAACGGGTTTCTCAACGCACCTACCGAAAAACGAGCACCCGAGAAGAAGTCCGAAAGTACCTATGACAGGATCTTTTTCCGTAGAAAGTAGAGAAGCACACGGTACGCTCGTCCATAGCTAGATCATACGTCGTCGCGTTACCGATGTTTTTGACGCTACACCAAGGCTCAGTCAGTACGTTTTGCGTTACTTTTTACACAGCAGCACCGTTAGACGCGCAAACTGCACCGATTACATGAACACAATCTGACCTATCTGGCGTGTTTGAGAACGTTTTATGAACACGGTTTTCTATTTGGAGGCTCATGTGGCCCCCGCTGCACCACGATCGACTTTTGCGTTGTCAGAGTGTACTGAGTGGATCGGAAGTCGATTAATAAAGTATGACTGTTTACGAATTTCAGAAGAAAAAAACCTCGCAATCGCTTCGTTCTTTTCTAGTGTAGGCTTTCTGTCGGATCCTAGGTTTTCTAGGTGAAAGGGATAGGATTTCGTCTCTTTAGGTCTTTACTGACTGACGCAACCCGAGCGCGGCGCGGAAAACAAAGAGGACCGGAAGACGATAACAGTGCCGTACGCCTTCTACGTCAGTCGCCAAAACGAGACCCCAATTACGACCAAACGCCCGCTTCAGATAACAAAATGTTTATTAGCATGCTGTTCGGCGAAGAAGAAGCACGAAATATATGGCTCAATATGATTCGCCTGGCCATTAACCCCACCTCTTCATAGCGTGAAGCTTTTTTTGATACCATTATGCTAGGTTTATGCGGCACGCACATGGCTGGAATTTATCTACTTCGACCTACATACCAAGGAAGTTATCAACCTTCTGTACAAAAAGCGCGCTGAAGGTGCTACTGCTTTGCCCGAGATATGTTGGATGCCCGGCTATCGAACACTGAACTGACCAGCTCAACCAGCTTGTAGATGTGGAAACGCTTTTTTGTTGCTTTGCTTTGCTCCAGTTTGTCCACAACTAAGCCGACATCTACGCTGTGAATGGTCGTGAAACGCGATTCAAGGCTACAAACTGGCTTTGCTTCGACTTTAGCGGATTTAGAGATACACGTACCGTGAGGTACTGGCCTGTAATCACACCTGACGGTCGTCGCGGAAGATAATGTGCAGAGCGGGCATCGTCGCTTATTTGTGTGTATGTGTTTCTTTTATTCTCATAATTTTATCACAATCTTCAGCTTCAAAAAGTTAGTTTAAGCGTGTGATAAGTAGAATGCGCCATTAGTCGAGCGCCAAACACGAAGCATTACTAAACCAGATTCACGACAGCGCGATCCAGTAGCCGGTTTGGCTTTCACCGAGAAGATTTGAAGCGTTTAATTCGGATATAATTTGTGTTCGATTCGTGGTCAACTCATCGTCCACCGAGAGAGTGCTGTTTGACGTAGCAATGGAAAGTAAAAAATGTAAGCACAGTAGCGCCTTAGTGTTTAGTGAATCGTTTAGCATCAGTGTGAATGAAGTGATCTCTAAAGGTGTTCCTTCCACGATCCGCTGTAACCAGCGTAACACGAGGGCCGCCTTTTCTTTTGTGCTAATTTCATAAACTTTGAGACCCATAGCGATAGCTGCAAAAGCTGATAAAATAAATCAAATAACATCCGGTTGCAGCAAGGTACAGCAGGTACCTGTCATTCTCAAAGCGTTTGCGGATAATCAGTCATTTATATTATCCGGGTTTTCAAAGCAAAAATGCATCCAAAGGCCACCGTAATGAAGTTCTATTAGTAAAAATATGTATATTATTTGTAATAATATTATTCACGTCGATCTGCTTAAAACATTGTACAATTATAAACTTTTGGTTTGGTTATTTATATTCTACACGAATAACACTGATATTGATTGAACGGATTTGAATTTTTCATCATTCAGTTTTTTAGTAAACGGTCTTTACATTACTTTATTCGTGAATAGTCAATAGAGACTCCAAAATTTAAAAAATAATTGTATCCCTTCCTCCCATTATTTAGTTAACCTGATGCTTTTTTAATAATTGATAATATTAATTAAAGCTATTCATAACGCATACCTCTATTTAGCCTGGCACACCTAGGAAACAGAAACCTAATACACTGATACTCGAACTATGTCGAATTTTTATGTTCATGTTGACATTTTTTTGTAAATATTTAATATGCTTTTGCCAGTAATCCGAAGGTTATTGAGTGCGATAGGCATAACATTTGTGAACAAAATTAGAAGTAATATCCCCGAAATCAATCTGTACTCGTAGTGAAACGAACATAACAATGAGTTATAATGCACGAAAATCTACTGTGACTTTTTTTACTAAAGCCACAAGTTCACTGCAAAAAGCGCGATCGTATTCATTCGACTCTCACTTGCAGCATTGCGCAACAAGCGGCTTGCAGCGGAACATCGGTGGCGTCCCAATGAGCATTTTCGCATTAATATAAGTGAATGCTGGTTTCTCCTCATGGAGATTGAACTTAGTGAACTTATTGCTTAATTTGCTTAATTGCTTCTATTTTATAAATTGTTTGACTGTAAAATACTTTCTACGGAAAGATAACTAATGCATCTTTTTGTATTTTGAAAAATATTTAACCACAAAACATGAAACTCTTACAACTCACAACAAACCAAACTATTTTTTTCTGTTTAAACTTTCTAGGAGCTACAGATATTGCGCTAGCGTTGCCAACAGCTTAACGCATCATCCCAGATTTAATAGGCAATTACCACTCTTATCTTGTGGCTCGTGGTGCTACCGTACTACACGTTGCTCTGTGCTAGTTCAGATATCAACGGCGTGTGTGTGTGTTAAGAGCCCACTCGTGCCTCGAATAATCTACTGTCAATTATATTTGTACCCCGTGTATGCCCCCGTACAACTCATCGCTGTACTATGTCAAGCTCCTCGGCGCCAAGCAACCATCAATTTTCATTCATTTAATGTGATACACGCCACCGTACGCTACCCCAAAACTTACACCGTGTGCCCCCCACGTCGAGGTGTTTCATTACCGCTTAATTATCGTTTTTTTTTTTTGTTGCCTTTTTGCTACCGATTACTTTGACATGTCAATCCATCCATTGCGCACGACAGCCGTAAACAGACTTATGATTGAATATCAAGAAAGCTTATCTTTGGTGAGATTCGTACACAATGCAATCGAAAGGCGCTGTGCGGTTCGCCGCAAAAAAGAAGACGGATGCCAAATGACTCAGCGCAGGGCAACGGTCGACACGGTGGCGGCGGATTAAAGTTCTCTAATCGACTACTATTTTCGTGTTCCTCCGGTCCGCCTAGTTCGAGACAGCCAGCTGTGGCGAATGTTTACCCTGTTCCTGGCCGAGTTTCTCGGCACCGGTGTGCTGCTGTTCGGCGGATGCATGGCCGGGCTGGATGGGTTCGGTAACGTCACAACGAATGTCAGCCGTGGCATCACCTTCGGAATGGTCGTTATGATGGCGTTCATAATCTTCAGTCCCACATCGGGTGCGCTTATTAATCCAGTCGTATCGCTGGCGGCCTACATCTACGGGACACTGTCATTTCCGGTGAGCATCTCCTAACTGCGCCCGGTACGCTGCAAACCGCGCCACACCCCCTAATAACGACACATTTCAATCTGTCCAATCGGCAGCTGATGCTGCTGTACGTAGTGGCCCAGTTCGCAGGGGCACTTTGTGGATACGGTCTGCTGAGAGCCGTTACGCCCGGACAGTACTACCGGCAGGCACTGGACCACGGCGATGGGCACTGCGTTACAGTACCGCACGAAAGCCTTTCCTCCGGGGAGGCCCTTGCCGTCGAGATCCTTCTTACGGGAATCCTCGTATGGACGAACTGTGGCGTCTGGGATCCACGCAACAAGAGCAATAGTGATTCCGTTGCAATCAAGTTTGCATTTCTCATCGGCGGCCTCTCGATCGCCGGTGGGCCTA
>KZ071960.1:414616-439586 GCA_002091845.1 Anopheles cracens | reverse complement strand
GGGAGAGGAAAAAGTGCTTTTTTGTAACTAACAACTTCCCCCCGACACTCACCACTCCTTTGCCTCCCCATTGCCAATGAGACTATTAAGGCCACGTTTCCTATTTTCGCTTTCCGATTGCACCTGCGCCGAAAATACTGCCGATCAGATATTGCTTCTGGGCCACGGTGGCGAGGAGGGCAATAAAGAAAGAAAAATGGATCATCGAGTAGCTGGCTGCTAATGATGTCGGCGTTGGTAACCTGAGCAACGTACATTTTTATATGCCTACTTAGAGCCCGGCTAGTAGTAGCAGTAGTACAGCCGTACGGACATGTCGGCGCACATTGAAGAGGTAATAAAATCGTTCTTGTTGAGATCATCAAGCTCGATTTAACCGATCGACCCGATCGTTACGAAACAACGAGCAACAACGAGACGCGAGCTAACTTTGTTCGGATCGCGGGCTTTTCTTCGCTTCGCTTCACGACCAGAAGTTGCCGTGATTCAGCAACGGCTTGGTAGGCTCACTTCCTACGGTAGGGGCAACGCGAGCGCACGCAGCGGGCGGATTCATAAATTTGTTTCCGTGCACGCATTATTGCGTAAACTGTCAGGCGGTGGAGTCGCGAACTCCCCGATTCAGCACGGAACTTCCTTCTGCCATTCCCCCACCTACCGAACGAGATCTCAGATTGGGCCGTGCGGGTTATGTGGTCCCTTTTTCTATCCTCACGATCTTCTCGCAGGGTGGCATTCATTTTTTGTTGGTCCCTCCGGCCCAGAAGCGTCTTGGGCAAGATCGGCTGGACACGGGCCACTATACATACGGGAGGATCTAATCGGGTTGTACAGTGCGATCCGGAAATGTAATTCCTGGAGCCATAAAATTGTTCCTAACTGGACCGGTGTCGGTCGCAAAAAATAAAAAACGCGGCCAGATCCCTAACGAACGAGCGTGGCGAGATAATTGAAGAAATTCTGCACATTCAGGCAGGGATCCAGGCACGCCGCAATCGCCCGGCTGATCTTCCTCGACCAGCGTCCAAGCGATGGTAACGTCTGGGGAGTCCGGGCGTCCCGAACTCGCCGCAGCAGTAGCCTCGCCGAGATTCCTCGCTGGATGGACTGCATGGGCACCGTATCGCATCGTGGAGAACTATTTCCTGAGCCAGATAGTCGGCTGCGCTGTCACCAAACGGCAACGGACCTAGACTGGCTGCGTACTTCGTGAGACGGGAGGCAGATCTCTCGGCTAGACGATCCACGCCGTTCCAACCCTGCTCGCAGGTGCGGCTTTCCGATTCCGGCACGCAGCAAAAAAAAGAAAAACGCTCAAACAAATGTCCAGTATCAGTCGGCAACAATCGGTAGCGCATAAAATATTCGTGTCACCAGCCCTCATCAACGTGAACGTGATCGCGAGGAAATAGCACAGAGGGAGAAGAGACAAAAAATACCTCTCTCGAGCTGCAGGGGAGGTCCGAACGGGCCTGTTGTGTCGTTGGAGAGTGGAGGCTTAACAAGTGACAGTTACGCTTCGTTTCCATCATTGTTCCTGCCGCGCCAAGTACGCGCCTGGAATGGGCCGGCTGCCGACTGCCGTTTAGATTATTTGTCTTTCCGGTCTTCCTCTCGGCCTCCCGGGAGCGTTCGGCGAGACGAACGTACGTTGCTGCAGCAGGCAATCTGCAGAGTGCGCTCGGGCAGTAAATCTTCCCTTTATTCGCCTCCCGATCCACACGTGCACGATCGGGAAGAGATTTGTGTTGTTTCGCCTTTCAAGCCCTTCTAATTCCCTTTCGGTCTTCGTGGGGCGGGAGGCAGCGATTTCCCGGCGCAACCCCGAATGGGAAAGATCGTGCTGGGGACCTTTTCCTTTTTTCCACCTGTGTTGCCGATATCTGCCACGGCGGTGGCGGCGATCTTTCACGACGAGAGCAACGTACATTTTTATATGCCTACTTAGAGCCCGGCTAGTAGTAGCAGTAGTACAGCCGTACGGACATGTCGGCGCACATTGAAGAGGTAATAAAATCGTTCTTGTTGAGATCATCAAGCTCGATTTAACCGATCGACCCGATCGTTACGAAACAACGAGCAACAACGAGACGCGAGCTAACTTTGTTCGGATCGCGGGCTTTTCTTCGCTTCGCTTCACGACCAGAAGTTGCCGTGATTCAGCAACGGCTTGGTAGGCTCACTTCCTACGGTAGGGGCAACGCGAGCGCACGCAGCGGGCGGATTCATAAATTTGTTTCCGTGCACGCATTATTGCGTAAACTGTCAGGCGGTGGAGTCGCGAACTCCCCGATTCAGCACGGAACTTCCTTCTGCCATTCCCCCACCTACCGAACGAGATCTCAGATTGGGCCGTGCGGGTTATGTGGTCCCTTTTTCTATCCTCACGATCTTCTCGCAGGGTGGCATTCATTTTTTGTTGGTCCCTCCGGCCCAGAAGCGTCTTGGGCAAGATCGGCTGGACACGGGCCACTATACATACGGGAGGATCTAATCGGGTTGTACAGTGCGATCCGGAAATGTAATTCCTGGAGCCATAAAATTGTTCCTAACTGGACCGGTGTCGGTCGCAAAAAACGCGGCCAGATCCCTAACGAACGAGCGTGGCGAGATAATTGAAGAAATTCTGCACATTCAGGCAGGGATCCAGGCACGCCGCAATCGCCCGGCTGATCTTCCTCGACCAGCGTCCAAGCGATGGTAACGTCTGGGGAGTCCGGGCGTCCCGAACTCGCCGCAGCAGTAGCCTCGCCTCATACTTTTTATCGCGTTCTTGCCCATTTTTCATCGCGATTTTCTCACGTAGAAACCGATCCAGTTGACGCGCGTCCCAGTGCGGACATTGGAAAACATGACTAACCACCAGACGAAACAAACACACACACGAAAACGAACAATAAAACAAAAGCCAAACACCTTGTTTATCGGTGCCATGCACACGAATCCCGTTCGTGCCGATGGATAAATTGTAGCCCCGCCGAACCATTTGGTCCGATATGTTTTTCCACCCTTTTTCCACCCTTTCCGGGCACGGTGTGGGGTGACGATGTTTTTTCGCTTGTCCCTGTCGTCGTGACACTCGACAGGCAGATCTTGTTGGTCAGATAGTTTGGCGACTCTCGTGTGACGGTGGGAGAAGCGAGCTGAAGCTCGGGAAGATTCCCGTCCCGTCTTCAGTTGGTTTATTTGTTTGGTTAGGTTTGTCGCGAGACTTGTTCCCGCCACGTTCGACTGTAATGATCACGGTGATGATGGTGATGATGGTGATGATACGGGAGGGAAAAGGCACGAAAGCATCGGAAAACCGTTTGTGAAGTGGAAAAGGTTGACGATGGGCGCGACAGGTCACGATGGTTGAGTAGCTGTTGGTGTGTTTTTGCCTTCAGCGCGAACGGGGATGTAATGTTTTATCACTTTTATCTCCTGCTCGGGTGAGAGAGAGAGACTCGACGGTTTGTCGGCCTTTTGCTCGTCCCCATCGTCACATTTGTAATGCATGCATTATTTTAATGTTTTTCGCTTCTCCGAGCACGAAGAAAACGTCGTGGGTCGAGTGGTGTAAGGCGATGGGGTTAAGCGTGCTATCAACAGGCACACATTTTTGTCCTATTTAAATGCCCATGTTCGGGGAGGGCTAATGCTTGCTCGATTTGGTACAAGAAGCATTCCAATTTCTAGTCGCTAAGTATGTCATGCAAAAGACTGTAAATTAATGGTGGAGAATGAAATTGAAAGTTTTTTTTGCACGATCGATATTAAAAAGAAGATCAACACGATCGTGGGTGAACTTGTTCGGATTGCCACAAAAACTGTTCCTCCTGTTCCGTAGGGTGTAATTTCCACACGCCAATCTCCACCCGAAAGAGGGAAAAACGCACGTACTTCTCATCGGCAACAAGTGCTCGGCCAAAGCAAATCTCACTTTCGGCGATTTCTTGTCCGTTTGGTAGAGTATAGGAGAGGAAATGAAAAAATAATTAGGTCTCTCACTTGGGTAACCCCCCCGGTAACCTCGGACTGGTAGCGATCGGTTAAACCATCGTATTGATTGATCACTTGGTCGTTGGTTTCGAAAGCTTGGGCCGATTTTCGGCATCCAAAGCAGGGAACGAAGATTTGCCCTGTACTGAGCTTTGAAATTCGCTGTTTTTTTAATGTCATCAAGGAAAGAAATTGAAAATGATAAGGAGAAATATAAAAAATCAATGTTTTGTAAAATTATGAAAAAAAGAGAGAACATAGACAATATAACATAGCGCTCAAATGATGTTTGAAGATATTGAAGATGTTTGATGAAGATGTTTCAGAAATAAAGAACAAAAAGGAGAACAAAATCCTATCCTAAAGAACATGAGCTAAACATACAAGGTACAAGGTAGAGGAGTTCGTAGAAAGTTTTGAATAAATCCTCAAACTCTGCCATTCTTCTAATCCTATTGTTTCCTCTGCATGCTCTTCTCGTGTTCTTCTACGTTTGATGTTATTTCCATACTTTTTTGTAATCTTATCGTTGTTTGTGTTGTATCCAAATGAACATCGGTTCGCATCTCTTCAACGGTCTAATTTAAATTTATAGCTTAGTTTTTTTCTTCTCCTAAAAAAACACCTCAACAAAGTCACGACCCCTCGCAGCGTGTACATTAGCAGAAAACTTCCGACATCTCCGCAAACTAGTAAATCCTCCTTACAAGTCGGCCTCCCCCTTCGTACCGCGATACGCGAGAGAGAGAAAAAAGCGAAATCCACCAAACCACCCATAAAACATCCTCCAAATTTGGCGGCGGTAATAAATTACACACCTGTTTCGGCCCGTGACCCGGGATGGTCTGGGGAGGTCGCCCCGTGTTTTTTTTTCGTCCGCCTCTCCGTTGGAAACACCCTCCCAGGGCAGGTTTTCGAAACCCGCGCGTAACGAAGGCTATGGTTGCTTTCGCACATTCGAAGCCTAATTGAAATCGGTCAATTTGTGGTCTGCGGTGGTGCTGCTGCTGCTGCTGGCGAACCCGCCGAAAGGTACAGGTGCTCGGGAGAAACGGGAGGGTGTGTGTGTGTGTGCGCAAAAATGTGTGCAAATCTGCGTTCCTTGCGCTTGTTGGAGCATGGGAGAAGGGTGAATAGATTATCGCGTTTCTTCAGTTCATCCCATGTGGGGAGGCTGAACTAAGCACCGAGCTGAGAGCAAAAAACGACGAATTGAACGACGTTTTGACACTTGCGTATTTGGATGCGCAAGTAAGGGTGCAAGTACGATCCCCTCCCACCTCCTCCCCCTCGACGGGGAGGTGCACAGGGTGAAAATTACAGACGACGACCGACGGCCCGACCCGGGTACCGGGAAAACAGAGAGTTTCTTTCCACCATCGGCACCGGCGGTTTGTCGGCTCGTTGGACTCTGTAATTTTATGGTAAGCCCGCTCCGACCCGTGTGTGTGTGTGTGTGGCAGTGGCTGTGCCGCCCGAAAAAGGTGGGACCATGTAAAATGACTGCTTGTTTTTGGAATTACGGCGCGCGGTACTAAGAAGCGATTGGTTGCGCATACGCGCTCCGATACGCTGGCGGAGGAGGAGTTGGCGAAGGACGCCGACGGTGTGGTGCAACCCTTTCCGCTGCGGGTGGATCCGCGGGGGAGGGTGGCAATACTGCATGAAGTCAGCGAATTTGGCGAGAAGAGCACCGTGGCGGCGCGCGCGAATGCTTGCCGAGCCTTATTTTGATAGGATGAATGATAAGCCATCAAAACGGGTGAACGGGGATGGGTTGGCGATAATCATACTCATCTGCGCACGTTCCCGTAGAAACCCGTCTCCGGGGGATGGTTTATTATTATGGTGGTCCAGCAGCGAATCGTCTGAACTGCTAGGGACGCTTCCACTGCCTAAATCTCTCAATCAAAGCGCCTAAGGATGCGCGCGCGGCTTCTAGCCTCGCAGGCGCGGTATCGATCATGCGTCATAACGCCCGACAGGTGTCCGTTCGAGCGTTTGACGGGTTGAGACAGGCCCCAAACCACGCCACGCAGTTGACGAGATGAACGAGCATTGTGTGTTTGGGAGCATTTTCAATGCACCGACAACAGGAACGGAAGGTTTCGCGATGGTTTGTGTCTAGGGCGAAGAGACGCTGCTCGGGTGAAAGATTTATTACCACACATTTGTTATTGCTGAAAACGATATCCATTTTCAGCTGCGCGAGGTTTCTCCGCACGGCACCGAAGAAGCCTTAAGGACGGCCCTGCGTACCAGTGCGTGTGTGTGTGAAGGTAAGCGGCTGGTAAGGCAAAGACATCTCGCGGGATCTCTTCATCTCACGTGTGTGATAAACCAGTTAGCGGCGCCATCGGAACCGAAAGTCCTGCCCAGTCCGTGCGTTGTGCCAAGACTTTGTACTCACTTTCTCCTACCGCGAGCGATCTGCCAGGCATGTTGGAAACGTTTGCGATCCGTGCGCCAAGATCCCTCGTGCGGAGAGGCCCTGTTCGAAAACCCTGCAGGAAATCCCGTCGATTCGAGCCGCTTCGTGTTGTGTTTGTGCGAACATGAGCAATGCCACTCTCATTAGTCAGCGTAATGAATTAATTAAAATGTAAAATGATATGTTCTTTCCCATCCACCTGGCTGGCGGCACGTACTCTCACACACATACAGATGGCCATGATGGTCCACTTTGGCGCACCAACATTTGGCGGCTACACGCACGTACACCGGGAACAGGTTCGCTGTACTGTACAAACGGGCCCCGACTAACCTAACAAATGGAACGAAAATCCATTCAGCTAGTACGATACGGACCACTTGAAGGCCCCCGCCAGGTTGGGTTGGTGTAAATTCAGCTTAGCATCTTTATGCGCGCGTATCCGACACAACTCCTCGGTAGCTAGGTAGTTCCTGTGGAGATCGGCGGCGAATCGGGAGTTAATCTGCCATTACGGTTTGTTTGAAGCTCGCTTAGGACTCCAGCGTTTCCAGCCGCTGCCGGTGCTCATAAATTGAGAGATTGCTGAACATGGACCAGTTGGAAATTGATTTGTAGTTATCGCGTTCTTAACTGCGCTCGAAGTAGCGCGGTTTAGTTTTTATAGCCCATCAGCCCATCAGCTTAACCGGCGCGTAATTGCACCGAAAGCACGGATTTGTGGACTGAAATGTTCGAGATCTCCAGGGCCCAAACTAGGCACGTGCCGTATGTGCCGCATTGTTTGCGTAATGCGGTTATTAATCGAGCAACGACGGTGATGACGACGTGCCCAAACTAGGCACGTGCCGTATGTGCCGCATTGTTTGCGTAATGCGGTTATTAATCGAGCAACGACGGTGATGACGACGCCGGCCACGAGCACTCCTTCACGGCGGGCCCACAAGTGCACAAGAGTACTTTGTCATGTGGGTCGGTGCAGACATTAGACACCGGACTCCTCGCTCACTTTTGACCTCTTTCTTTCGGCCGGCACCGGGGCCAGGTCGGCCCGAAGTGTGCAGCATCACCACGCTCACTCTCACCAGCACGCCATTGTCACCGCGTACGACGCGTGTTTGCGCCAGGAATTGCGGGTCAAGTGAAGTTTGATCCACTTCTGGGCCCAGAGTTCGATCAATATCGTTGTTGCGCCAATAATAATGCGCCCGGGACCACCGCCGTGGCGTTCGTTCTCAAGCGTTCGTTGGGCCGGGGCCATATTTGGCCGCCCGGAGACAACTGGAGTGTTTCGGTAGCTGAAGCTGATGTTTATCCGAGTGCGCGCTGGGGTTCGCGATTGTTCGTTGCTGCGGGAGTTTTGATGGCGGCTTCAATCACGGAACGTTTCAATCACGGAGCTACCACTGACTCCTACACCGGGCAAACAAGCGCGACAAGTGCGACTCCGCTCTTCTGACAGTTGTATCGAACCTAACCTCAATTCTTAATCAGCTTCGTCGGCTAGGTGTTCTAAGGTAAACCCCAGTCCGACCGTAAGCGCTGGTTCGGTTTTTCGAAACGGCTGGAATACATCAACGGCCCGCAGTAGAACGATCGCTGTAAAGCCCGTACGATCGGAGCGCATGCTGCCCAAAACGAGCGAATGGAAACGAGTGGATGGAAAATTCATGAGCAACCTGCGCGCGGTGCACCGAGTTTACGACATAATCCGGCGGGGTTTTCCAGTAGCGTGGGAAACGCATTGATAAGCAAGGTGCAGCCCGCAGCACCGGGGCATGTGAAAATCAATGGCTCAATCGATCAATCTTAATCCCGATCGGTCGACCGGCGCGGGAAAGGCGGCAGCGCTGGGATTTGAGTAATTGAGTGAGCTTTTCCCTCGGATTGAAATGTGTGTCACTGGAGGGTTGTCTGCAGCGTTGTCAACCGTCTCGGGGGAGCATCTCGGGGGAGTTGGTTAGGGCAGCTAGCGGGCAGATGAATGTAGCGATTGCAATTAAAACACCGAACCGAAGCGAAGCGAAACGTCACACGGGAGGACAGTAAATGATTCGCTCGCCTCAAGAGGAGCTCCTCAAACAATTCCGTTCCGGGCTTGAGTCAATCAGAATCGGAAGGCAGCGGCGAGCGTGAAATCGGGGTTGTAATAAAAATTAATTAAAAATAGCCCCTCTTTGCGCCATTTGCATGCGCATGCACTATAACCTTACCGGCGAGGGCGACAGCACAGAACAGCGTGTTCTGTCGGTCGGTGTCTGCATCCAGCGCGATTATTACACGCTAATGAATATCGCTTTCCGAACGAAATTGACCGGCAGCCCTGTTTTATTGGTTTCACCTCCAAATGGCGGGCCGATTCCAGCGGATCGCCGATCACGATGCACGAGCCGGCTAATTCCTTGACATGTTCCAGTTATAATCGAATGCGGGGGCGCTCACACGGATCCGTTTCCAGCGCCGTGCGTGGCAATAGAACCCGCGTCGGGTGCAATGGTTTATCTAAATCGCAAATCGCACGATCGCAGAGAGCAAAAATCGTTCTTGCAGATGAATTGTGCATACGTGCAGCGTGTAAGCCGGGCAATAAAATATCGACAACGGCTGGTTCTCGCCCCCCTGAAGGTTCTCGCCTGTGAAAACGGCGTTTAATGTGCGCCGTGCGAAGACACGCTGGGGGCACACGCACGCACGGCGCTGGTGCACCGGAATGCACCATAATTTGTCCATAAAATGCACATGCTAATGATGCATGTTTCTCACCTCGCACGCTTCGCCGGTTTGCATGGGGCGGCGTGTTGCGGAGGGCCAATAAAAACGCGAAACTTAAAGCCCATCGCATCGGGGACGGAGCGGAGAATGGAGAAGTCGGCGGCCAGTCGTAAAGCCGGAACGGACGAACGCGCAAGTGGATTAGAACCGATTGGTGTCGATTTTATTTCATCCCAGCCCGTTGCATGCGGTGTTTCTTTCCGCATTGTGATCGTTCTGATCCGTTCCTGAGGGGGGTGCCTTCTTAAAGAATGGACCTGGCTTGTGGGGCGAATGTTTACGAGCCTTGCCGTGACCCATCCCAGGAGTTCACGTTTATTGGACGGGTTGATATTCAAGCTGCAACGCTGCGTCGGTGTTTTAATCTAAACAAAACGTCAACGGTCGAATGTGTGAAAGAGCTTTTGTGTGTTACCCTTCGGAGGAGGGACTTTAATTAGATGTTTGAGGGTGACAAGTGTATTCTAAATAATCTTGTCGAGAGGCGATTCTGTATCGGTTGTGATCTTATAAGCAATGAGGAAGAGCTCGTAAAGTACTAGCTACTTATGGCTTGTGAGAGGCTGAGTCCTAGTTCCAAATTGTATATGTTGAGAACAAGAAGAGAGACAAGACACGGATCGTTAGATCCATAACGAGGGTGCCTTGAAAGATCAGTTAAGAATGCATCGGAAACGCAGGGTTGCGGATATTTTATTGAATGGTATCGTTTATTGAATCGATTCCGATCGATCCTGCTTTACCAACATAATCAATATCTTGGAGCAGTTGCTGTCTATAACCATTATAGTACATTTCGAGCTTTGTGTAAGGTATTTCGCAACGAAAAGTTGTCAATAGAAGAGTTTTAATGATTCCCGCTTGGAATAGGGTCGAACCATCATTTTTGATGATTTCATTGAATAATCTTTACGAAATGCGTTCCAAGAAACTCCGGTGTTGGCTTGTTGATGTATGGGTCGGTAGCGGCCATTCAAGTTTCTGTAACAAAAAATATATTTTAAATTATCAACAGCAATACCATGTATGTGAGTTGAAACGGGTACGTACGCATTGTAGCATTCATCATACCACCATCCTCCACCGTAAGAGCGTGCGCAGTTGTGGGCATCATTCTTGTCGTAAGTAGCGAACACTTTTCCTATGTGTGGTGATAATGAGTCGCCTGCAGTACCCGAGTAACTACCGAGTGATTTGAGTTTGAATCCTTCAAAATTTTCCATCTTAAAGTCGTCATATTTTGCATAACAGATTTGTCCATAAAAGTCTTCCACCTCGACGAGCAGCTCATGGCGTTCAGTGGCTATAACATTCCACAACTTGTTCAAACCAAGCCAATGCTCACCACGAGGATCACCGAAGCCATGTTTGTATTCCGTCCAGCTTCGATTGAACTCGACTGAACCGTCGATCCTGCGCTGGAATACGATCCAATCACTGCCGTATCCGTGACTTTGCAATCCTTCACGATACACGTAAAATCCATAATCATCGCCAGGATGTAGCCAGGAGTATACACCAGAATACGATGTGAGCTGTTCCACTCGCTGCTCAAGGTGTTTCGATAACTCTTTACCAGAATCTTTCAAACGAACCTCTGATATGCTCAATTCATTCGAAACCTGCGTGATGTAGCTGCGAAGGCTCGTGAACGCGTTTGTGTTGGTAGTTTCAAGTTCTTTCAGCTTCTCATCCAGTGTGGAAATTGATTCCTTCACTGTCTCTATCATTGCTGAGTTTTCTTTGCGAATATCCTTGAGCTGATCTTCCAATTTGCTGATGCTGGTCACTGCTTCTGCTTTCACTGTATCCACCTTTTGGCTCAGAAGTTCGAGTCGCTCATTCAACCGTGACTCGAACGCTTGTAAATGAAGCAACAGCAATTCGTATCCAAAGCCCGACACTTCGGCGGCAGCAGATCTAAACTGCACAGCCATAATCAAACCACAGATCACTAGGAATCTAGTCGTCGACACTGAACACATCGCGCATGTGTTTGCAAACGAAAATGTAAAATCAAACTGACTCCTCACGAGCAAAGCAACCCGTTCATACTAATAGTGACTGTTCGGGCACGGTTCGGTCACATCACGGATTCCAAAAACTGGGAAAAATATTTTTTCCCAGGCGTGGCTGCAAGAGCACGAAGCAGTCTAGTCGAAATCCGGTTTGAGGCGTAAGCCTCTCTGAAACATACCAAAAGCATAGTCGAAATTCAGCATCACGATAAGCTTATATGATAAAAGCCCATCCCCATGATTCACGTGATTCACGGAACTGGTTCCAAGAGGAAGATACTGAATTATTCGTCTTTCTTAAAATACGAATTTCGAACTATGATCTTGAAACTAGCGTTAGCACGTGGAGCTCCACGTCGGTCCCGTGTACGGTTCAGGATTCTGTCCATTCGGACCGTCAGAACCGTTTTGATCGGCTACATTTCTCAATAGAACAGCGTCTGTTCTAATTGATGAAAGCATTCGTTTAGGATACATTGGAAGGCGAATTCAATGTGCATCATGAGGCCTTGAATCTTCCAATGACCTTCACTGATGATAGCGTATATTTACGTGTTGATTCGGCTGTTGATGTGAAATAAAGAGAACGATCGATCCGTTGACCGATCGCACGAGGCCGTTAGAAGCCCCTTACAGAAAGAGAGAACAAATTTCACGTATAATGTTCTCTCCCATGCACGGTAATATCCAACGTTTTGAAATTACCATCTTTATTAAGTTCGTATTCCATTCAGTTTAGCTTATCTTGTTTTTGGCATAGAATCGTATTGCATTATCAGTGCAGTGAACGAAGTCACTTTCGGGACGCTTAACGTACGATTATTCTGCTGCTTTATTCCAATTATTCAATTATTCCGTGATTCGATTGCGATTATTCCGTCCGACAGACTTTGATCTGTACAGAG
This sequence comes from Anopheles cracens, assembly GCA_002091845.1. Taxonomy (NCBI): domain Eukaryota; kingdom Metazoa; phylum Arthropoda; class Insecta; order Diptera; family Culicidae; genus Anopheles; species Anopheles cracens. The sequence goes on along the minus strand of KZ071960.1, from coordinate 427,479 downwards.
TTTAAAACGCCTAATTTCGTGCGGCTTACTGCATCAACCTTTGGTCTGAACGTTATACAAACGTAAACGTTATAGAACAATACGAGCTTTTTGTAAGGTATTTCGCAACGAAAAGTTGTCAATAGAAGAGTTTTAATGATTCCCGCTTGGAATAGGGTCGAACCATCATTTTTGATGATTTCATTGAATAATCTTTTTGAAATGCGTTCCAAGAAACTCCGCTGTTGTGTTTTTGATGTTTGGATCGGTAGCGGCCATTCAAATTTCTGTAACAAAAAATACATTTTAAATTATCAACAGCAATACCATGTATGTGAGTTGGAACGGGTACGTACGCATGGTAGCAGTTATCAAACCACCATCCTCCACCGTAAGAGCGTGCACAGTTGTGGGCATCATTCTTGTCGTAAGTAGCGAACACTTTTCCTATGTGATGTTTTAATGAGTCGCCTGCAGTACCCGAGTAACTACCGAGTGATTTGAGTTTGAATCCTTCAAAATTTTCCATCTTAAAGTCGTCATATTTTGCATAACAGATTTGTCCATAAAAGTCTTCCACCTCGACGAGCAGCTCATGGCGTTCAGTGGCTATAACATTCCACAACTTGTTCAAACCAAGCCAATGCTCACCACGAGGATCACCGAAGCCATGTTTGTATTCCGTCCAGCTTCGATTGAACTCGACTGAACCGTCGATCCTGCGCTGGAATACGATCCAATCACTGCCGTATCCGTGACTTTGCAATCCTTCACGATACACGTAAAATCCATAATCATCGCCAGGATGTAGCCAGGAGTATACACCAGAATACGATGTGAGCTGTTCCACTCGCTGCTCAAGGTGTTTCGATAACTCTTTATCAGATTCTTTCAAACGAACCACTGATACGCTCAATTCAATCGAAACCTGCGTGATGTAGCTGCGAAGGTTCGTGAACGCTTTTGTGTTGGAAATGTCTAACTCTTCGATTTTCTCATCCATTGTGGAAATTGATTCCTTCACTGTCTCTATCACTGCTGAGTTTTCTGTGAGAATTTCCTTGAGCTGATCTTCCAATTTGCTGATGCTGGTCACTGCTTCTGCTTTCACTGTATCCACCTTTTGGCTTAGAAGTTCGAGTCGCTCATTCAACCGTGACTCGAATGCTTCTAAATGAATTACCATTATCTCGAATCCAAAACCAGAAACTTCGACGGCAACAACTTTGAGCTGCACAGCCATAATCAAACTACAGATCACTAGGAATCTCACCGTCGACACTGAACACATCATGCATGTGTTTGCAAACGAAAATGTGAAATCAGACTGACTCCTCACGAATTAGAGCAACGCATTTATACTAATGGTTATCAAGCTCGTGATTCTGGATTCTCCGCCTCTATCAAGAATTATGATAAAAGGTTTTCCCCATTCCTTAACCGGAAACAAAGACTTATGATTACTCCTATTTTTGGACTCACGAATCGTTCACGTATAGAATCATAAAGTCGAAGTATGAAGAAGGAAGGGTAGTTCAACGAGATGGCCTGTACATAAATAATCTTGAATTTAACGTCATAACGTTGAGCGCTACTTCGGTCGCATCGACACGCCTGGGTTCTTTGCAGTGTCAGAATTGTTTTGATAAGAAAGTAGGCTCTTCGCGACAAACAGTGCATTACATTGCTCATTAGAACATCGTCGGTCCTACTTGCTGAAAGCATTCGGTTAGGAATCATTTGAAATCGAGCACAACGTGTATTATAAGACCTTTAATTGTACAATGATCCTTTCCAAATGTGATGGGTGGGTGGGTATTTTTTGGTTGTTGTATGCAGCACATCCTTTCTCTTTTGTTTCCCACGTTGCATTTCACCACACAATGTTGCGCTCAAATTTCACCACCGTCAACCATCGCTTAACGTTTTTGATTTTACGACCGTAATGAAAACACTTAATTGCCATCTCGTGCCACGCGAACCTAGCAAGACCGGCCCTACACGTATCACGTGCGTTCACTTTAGAGCGCACACGCGCAATGAATCACGCACCCGAACACGCGGAGTAAGGAGGATTCACAGCCCCGACGCTCCTCCGAGGAGGAAAACATCGGATTTTATCGTACCGCGAACCCTCGGGAGGTTGGTCAAGGAGGTCAAGGTTGTGTCGCCTGGAACGGAGGCGCCGTCATCATGCCGATGAAGGGTGGTGTCGTAAATTAATTGCAAATAGAAAGGAAACGATGATCGGCGTTCATGAGTTGCGCCACGTCTGCCCTGGGGAAGCTGGTGCCCGTGGAATTGAGCTGACAAAAATAATGGTCTCAAGTGCCGGTTTCGCTCGAAAGCCGAGGACTTCTCGAGGAGAACAGAACTGTCTTTCAATTTCGTTCGCTCGGCTCCTCTCACTCCATTGGAAGGTACAGGGCTTCTGGTTCGTCGGTGCCGAAACACGGACGCAACGCTGAGACACTGTCTACATCTAGTTCAAACCCCTGGGCCGCGCGTGGCCTTGGAGCGCCTTGAGAGCGAGAGTGTCTTCGAGTCCGCACTTCGGTGTCCTCACGACGGACCTCATCTCAAGCGGCACTCACGGAGGTGCGCTGGTAGTGCCCGTGAAGTGCGCCGCTTTTTTTCGTTCGAGGTGCAAAAAGGGAGCCCGCTCGCGACTCCGCGGGTGGTGACCAATAAAAAAGATTATTCTATGTGAAGCACGGTCATAAATGTAATTTAAATTTTATTCACCTTTATTATTTCACCCGCACCGCTCCGACGGAGGCCGGCCGGCAGGCCTCGGGTTCGTAGGTGGAACGGTGGCAACAAAACATGGCACATTCCACAGGGGCAGCTAACTGATGGACTGGACCTGCGCACCTGAGCGTCGCCGCTCCCCTGGCGACGAACACCTGAGATTGAGCAAGCCGGTCACCGAAAACGCGCCGACGAGATCATCTGGTCGCAGTGTGTGCCCGTCTCGAGCGGGGGAGACATCATGAGACATTTTTCCTTCTTCTCGGCGCCTGCGTGTACCGTCTCAGCTGATCGTAAAATTTGGGCTCCATTACCGCGCCGGCTGGCTGTGTGAGAAGAATGCTTTGGAAAAGGGGTCGGCGTGCAGAGCAGGCCCTACATTCTGCTGGTCATGGTGGGTCATCTTCGTTAGCCTCTGCGATGTTTACACAACGAGTTCAGGAATCCGGTGCGTTAATTGTACTTGGTATTTAAAGGTGATATCAGGTGTCGGGAGAAACGGAAAGATAATTCTTAAGGCTTTGAATACTCCAAGCACCCACTTCAAACCATTATTGCAGCTACAAAACCGACCCTAATCATACGAAAATCTCAACCGGCTCCAAAAAAAAAAAGGTAGCAAAATCGAATGTTCAAACGTCTGTTTCTCCCCAACCCGCGAACCAAAACAAAGCCCCAGCATCGCACGAAAAAAGGGAAGGCTGCCGACATAACGAACTCGTGATTGAGTTATAAATGAAATTCAATCAAATCAAATCAATCAATTGCAAAACGGAGCTAGCCCGCAATGGAGGGACGCCTGCCGTGGGACGATCGGACGAGGATTTGTTCTGGACCTTTTTTTGTTTCGCTTTTCTTCACATGTGACTTGTCACACGAAAAGCCACAGCGGTACGTGTCGTTTTTCCTGCCCCTACAAACGTTTGGGCCACATTTTGCAATAGCGCAAGAGTGCGACTACAATGTTGCCTGTGAGAGTGATCGTTAGCCGACACCAGTGTGGGGGGGTTTGGATGGATTTGGTGGTCGAAGCGCGTGCGATTACAGGCGAAAAGGGGGTTCCATGCTTGGTGGGCGCATTGTTGGGCTAAACAAACATGGTGCGCGCCCGTGAGTTAATCTAAATTAGATTGGCGTGCGTTGTGATTGGTTCGAAAAAGCTGAAAACCACGTTTGTTGGCTTGCTGCGTTGCGATTTAATGCGTGCGTCGGCACGGCGAGTGCCCTGCCCCGAGGTGGTGAAGGTATGTGTCGATTAATAATATTCTGCCTCAATATTTCATGGTGCATTATTAGTGTGTTGGTGAAAGTGTATCGGCTGTAATTAGGTTCGGTCCCCGTACGCCGTAGCAGCATTATTTAACCGGGGGTGCATAATTGCTGCCATTCCCCGATCCGTCGGAATGCATTCGGAGGCACGACGATGCGGTACACTTTCTAGTTGGTGTACGCGCGCGACTTGCGGCCGCGAGTGCCTTGATCGGTCGTTTGTCATATAAACATCAAGTGCCATTTCTTCCGCTACGTGTGGTGCGTGGTCTGAACTGAAGAGACTACCACCGTGCCGGCCCGAAGAGGCAGTAGAGAGTGAGAGAAAGAGCATGGGTGAGTGAGGTAACAAGATAATTTTCACATCACCTGCACCTGATACGGAGAAAAGCCCTCCGCAATCAAAGTAAGCCGGACGGAGTGGAGTTGGATGCAGTTAGGGTATAATGAATAGGCAATTCCTTGTATTCCAAGTGCGTGTTGTGGTCAAGATTTAGGTGACGAATTGGGACACCTCTGGCGGGCTCGAGTGTTGGAGCACTGATTAGCTCGGTTTCAGTTTGTAGCACCAGCATCCTTACCGGTCGGTGCTGAAGCTAATTAAGGCAGATAACTTCCAGTACAAATTGCCCATTGGTCCAGGCTTTACTTTGTAATGAACACCATGTTTAGGCGCTACGAACAGAAGTGCATTGGAATTGGACATGCTAATTGCTTGCGCATTGCATAAACCGCCCCGAAAGGTAAAGATTGATTTGTAAATGAACTTATTTCGTTGGCGAATGGTGTCTGCTGGACACGATTTGCATACTTCACATGACGTGCATATCTTGAAATGGACAAGACTTGATTTCGAATTCCTAATTGTCTCCCGATGAAAACATTCTCTTTTTCGACAAGAAAAACGTTCCACGATCAAAGGACCGGAAGTAAAATCCGCCTCCAACACCCTCGAGCTCAGCATTCCTTGCAAGACGAACGAATGTCAAGTGTTCGCTTAAGCCAAGCGGACACCTCTTGATGAGCGGAAGTGGACAAATAAAAACATGCCAACACGATCGCAACGCAAAACAACAGCATAACCCCCCCGTCCGGTCCTGTTACAAATAACTTTGGTCAGTTATTAATTTTCTCACACTTGCTGGAATACTATTTTCCCCCCATCCAGCCTGCCAACCAAAACGTGCGCGAAGAGGGACCATCCAGCCCGCTGGATTGACAACGACGGTGACGACGCCGGTCCGGTTTTAATGTTTATTTTTCACTCCAAAGAGCATGTTTGCTTGCAACGCTGCTGCTGCTGCTGCTGCTGTTGGAAAAATGCTTTCGCGCCTGCAACAGCCCGCGAGATGCGCGAGAGGAGGTGTAATGGGTGCAAAAATTAATTTATGCGACAAATGACTCCATCGCGCCTCCATTCGTGCCTCGGACGCTGGCGGACCCTGTCGGAAAAGCTCCCGCAAGTGGCCGCGTGGTCAACGAGGTGGAGATAAATGAGCGGTTCGGTTTGTCAGGATCGGCTCTGGCCGCATGCACCAGGGCTGTCGATTTGTCGCACACGATAACGAGGGATGACTTTAATTAGTTATGTTTGTCACGAAGACGCCGGACCGGAGTGGGTGACCGTTAGGCGTGTGAGGCGGCGCCGGTGGAAGACGACATCCCCCCGGGCCAGGCAGCTGGAGCAGCAGCAGCGACGAGTAGCGAAAGGTGTTAACTGGTGAGCTTTTTTGCGATTAGGTGTGAGTACTGGTTTGCAGGGATGGAGGGTGCCTGCGCGGACTTCAACCGGATTGGACATCAAATACCAATTAGCGTGTGACTTAACAACACATTGGTGGTATTGGTCCAATGGCGCAAGTTGATGAATCTCTCGCTCGCGCTCCCACACTCGCGCCTGGGGGAATGGCGGGTAATACTACAGTCCTCCAGGTCGCTACCTAATCTACTGCCATCTGCTACCGTTCGGTTCCGAAATGGCATTTGCTCACTCCGTTGACGCGATCCTCGAGATACAACTTTCTCACTCGCGGGTGCAGAGAGTTGCGCGCGATGCATATCTGTCAGTTTTTGTGTGTCCGTCCGATCCGCTACCGTGTGTCTCGAAAGCTCACCCGCCTTTCACAGTGAGATCTTGCGCGCGCGTCGGTGCGGACATTCGCGCGCAGTTTAATTGGTTCAATCAGCGGCCACCGCGCGCGGGAACCGGGCATGTCTAGCCCGGTCATGTCCCGCGTGAGACAAGGGTGATTTGTTAATACGAAAATTACTTACGTCGTCGCTCGTTATGGTAGCTGCCAGTTCGTATTTCTGCTTGCACATTCGCAGTTGGGATTATGATACATTATGATCGATTTCGGTTCGAATCGGTCGCTTGGTGCAGGTGTTGGAATCGTCTTCTAGGGGCTAGCCGTGCGGACCTCTCACCCGATTCCAACACGGCGCACAGATCTAATTAGCATCGGTGCTCACTGCCAACGAGAACTCGCTCCCAGCCGCGAAAGGAACAGGTGCCGTATGTTATCGGCGCACGAAATATAAATCATAATCAGCAGATCGGGTTGGACTCGTTTTGCACGCTGGACCGATGTTGGCCCGTTTTCACACAGGATACAAAGTTTCTATTTCCACGGGGCCCCTAATCTAATCAGGATTTAATGTGCATGAGAACTTAATTAGTCCACCCGTGGGCAGGTTTATTTTCGGGACCATAAATCTTCCAGTGGAGCAGAAGGTGGCTAGCTCACTAGGGAGTGCCGTGAACATGTTCGAGTTCTCTGCCCTGCCGTTGGGTAATCTCCAGCCTCCAGGAGAGTCTCAGTCACGATCAACAAAAAACTAACGCTCGCAAGAATAATTTTCCTGTCCCCCGTGACGTTAACATGTACCCGGTACACGTTGTCGTAGAGAAATTACGATTCAACGCATGTACCATTTGCGATTCGATCGTACCGGACGCCGCCTGTCAAATAAAGTTGCTCGCCCGATGTGCAATGATACGCGGCCTATCGGTCGCGTCCATCTTCGGGACGATCCGGGCGAGCGATTCCTGCGTGCAGAAGAACACCCGGCGCGCGATGCCGGTGTGTCATGCATCGTCAATCAGACGACGGAAGCAATCGATTGAGGACATGTGGAAACGCTGCAGTACCGATGTAAGAACCGCACTGCCTGCAGAATCCTGGAACATGGCGTTGCTTTTTCTCGCTTCTGGAGCTACGATCGCCCCGTGACGTGAGCCGACTGACTGATCAGCATGTCCTGAGACTCTCCAACGGCTCATTAGACGGGTTTCCGTTCACTGCGTGGACGCCATCGTCAAGCCCGGTGAGTGTGCGAGCATTGCTCGAGGGAAAACGTTTTTTGTTTGTTTTCAAACTCCTGGCGTCGTGGTTGTCGTCGTCGTCGTCGGTGGTTCATATCATAATGTTGCGACAAATTGTCGCATTCATTCGCATACCGCAAGCGCGGAACGCGAGTCGCCTTTTCCTTTCACCTGCCCGGGTCGCGGAGTCCGACACGGTGGCGTCTGCCGTCCCGGAGCAAACCGTTCCAACGGCGCAAACGGCGATGATTGATCTTAGGTGCGGACAGATCGTCATGTGATCTTCAGCGTGCAGGAAAAACAGGGGTCCGGGGAAGGATTCCGACGCATCGGGGAGATGTCGTGGCCGCGCGGCCTACTTGTCATTTCAATTTACCGCTACCGTCGAATAATGCGCCACCGTGCGCTAAATGTACGGCGGCACGCACGTACCCTTTGCCGTACTTTGGTGATGCATTTTCCCGCGCACGAGCAGGCTGCACCTGAAGCTTGTTTTCTTGCGTGTGGATTAGATTAGCTCCACGCGGGCGGAGATCGGGCAACGAAGGTGGAAAATCCGGAACGAAATGAGACGTGCGGAGGAATTAATCGTGACGATCGAGCCGCCTTCATCGAGAGTGGCACGTTCCGTTTTGAGACGATCGAAGCAATGCACGAAACGGGTTTTAGCTTCACTTAGCTCGAATGTAGCTCTTGAACCCAACGGAACAATAAGTGTTTGTTTATTTGATCAAAACTTTGTGTTCGAGTTAAATGGAGAACTAAAACCTGCTTTATCACATCAAAAATGCATGGCATTTTACGAAACCGAGACTGTCACTGACGTCTATCAACGTCCCAACTTTTATGACGTTCGAAATGCATCTGATACTGCCGATAACTGAACATGCCGGTTGCTTCGTGACTGGGTAGCTCCGGTGAGAAAAAATGAAACAATTGCTGCGAATAGCTGCGATTAAAACTGCATGATGATTAAGCGCAGCGCAGTACTGGAATTCACACGACTGTAAACAAACCAGTTCCAGCAGGGTCACCCCGCGAGAACTTGATCGGTAGGCTGGGATTTCAAACTTAGCCATTGCTGGCTAGCCGTTGCGCTTCCTTGTTGTTTGCATTCTCTCCGGCAATAGTGTTTGTGAGGCTGCTAATGAACGTGTGCAAGCGCTAGACGCCACACTAGAACTTCACTTTTACCGGGTGTATCAGTCTCCGTGCATCACTGCTGCTAGGATGGTGTCGCGATCGGTACTGTTAGTGGTGTTATCATGCCTTTGCCTCAGCGGCATTGAGGGTGAGTGACACAGGCTTCCTACGGCCTCGACGACGATGACATCGGAGTGTCTAATCGGGTTCTTTTATCTGCCTTAGCGCTACATAATCTGTTCCCGATCGATATCGGCCTGATGGATGATGATCCCTTCCTGCCGAACGAAAGGGAAGTGTTCGATGGTATGTACTAGCGAAGCAGCTCTTGCCGCAAGAAAGCCACTCCTAAAGAGATTCGTTCCAGACTGTCACATCCGATACATGCGCTACGGCAGGGACGAGCTGGACATCCAGGAACCACTTCCACCGTACGAGACTCCACCTGAGTACACTCACATTGCTGCCGTCGGTTGGACGCGATCAGGCGGCAAGATCGATTGGGCGTGCATGGGCGTACTGATATGGAACGACTTTGTCCTTACGTCGGCGCATTGCACCGCGGGTGAAGGGTGAGTGGCGATAGTGCGAGTCGGTGCGATTGCGCGTAGTTCAAGTGCCTTTCCTAACATCTCCAGCAACACTGCGCCGGATGTGGTACGGCTCGGGAGTGATAGTAACAACGCGTCGTACATCCAGGACAGGAAAATCAAGGAAGTGATAAGACATCCTGAATACTCGTCCCGAAATGGAGAGCACGACATTGCGCTGCTTCAGTTGGATGCAAGAATCAAGTATGCGGTATTTGCACTATACACTAGAGAATCGCAATGAATTGCACACATTTCTTCACAGCGTCAACGCAGCCGTGGTTCCGACATGTTTGTGGCTGTGGGATGATGTACCATTCTCGAAGTTGTCCTCCGTGAAACGCAACAAAGGTAAGATGGTGTGCAGAACCACAGTACCGATTCTACTGCCAGTGTCTTCCCTCTCTAGCTGGCAGAGGAGAAACAGATTCAATCTATTCAAACGAAGAGATGACAAGGGTTAACGTCAAGAGCGCTGACTGCGTTTCACCAACGTCTCGCAACGCTGGACTGCCCAATGGACAGCTGTGCATGGGATCGGAAGCACCACAACCACGCGATTGTGAGGTGGGTACTGCAGTTCGGCATGTGATACACACGGTGCCAAACTATTGTCGATGAGTTTTCCTTCCCGAACTCACAGGAAACGCCTCGAGGCAACCCACTGCAGGCGCGGCTAATGCACAACTACAACACGAGCCCGTTTCTGGTGGGAATACTCTCGTCTAGCTTCTCGCGAGGCACCTGTAACTCTGTCCAAGGCTACACTCCGATAGGTCCGTACCGGGACTGGCTGATGCAGGTGTTGCTGGAACGCAACACCACGGTCACTCTGCAGGACTTCCATCCGGTCGTGTGTGCCCACCGCTTCGCACGCTTCCGACCCCGAGTGGATGAGCTAATGCTGGAGCGTAACGGTGAAATGTCGACCACCGTCGGCAATGTCGATTATGTTCGTTGGACACAACTCAACTACGTCGTCGAAATTGAGTGGCCACCGGAAGCAGGCAGTGCGGCACGCAACAACTGTGCTGGAACGTTCATCGATCAGCGGACGGTTGTGACGCTGGCGGAGTGTGCCGTTCCAACGCCGGAAGGGTAAGTGGCTTAGTAGTGCCGTCTCGCGATCCTTTTATGGAGACATTTCTTCGTTCCGACAGCTTCCAACCGATCGCCGTAGTGCGCAGGGTTATCTTCACCAGCACACCCATCCCAATCAAATCGATTCATGTGCATCCGGGATACCGGAAGAACTCGCAGAAGAACAACATAGCCGTGTTAAAGTTGGAATCGCGCCAAAATGTAGCACCGGCCTGTATCTGGCTGGATGACGAGCTGCCCGAAGAGAGGTTCGACTTGACGGGGGTTGGATCGAACGATTTGAATAACTTCGTGGGGAATCGCGGTTACGATGCCGACCGTAAGTATGATGGTGCGTTTATTCGCTCGCTTCGACACCTAAGCATCTGCTGGGTTTTCTCCACACAGGAGTCACCAAGACGGTGGTGCAGCATGCGATGGATCTCTATCCTTGGGCGCAGTGCAGGAACGAGTTGTCAGATTTGGCGGGTCCCAATGGCACGCGTGAGGGTTTCAGCGACCAGGAACACATGTGCTTCCGGAGCGATCAGTGGGTGGTGCCGGGCGTGTGCCACAATCTGCCCGGTGCACCGGTCATTCGGTACATCAACCGCGCCGGGGTGTACTTAAAGTACGTGTTCGGGATGATCGTTGCCAGTCCGACGTGTGGCTACGGGATCCCGGCGATAACGATTCGGCTTGCGCCGCACGCCGACTGGCTGCAATCGATCATCATGGAGAAACGTCCGAGCGCCGGGTCAGAGTCGGTGATCGTTATCAACCCCGACCTGAAGCGAAGTGACGAGTGTAGCAACGGTGATGGGACGATCGGAATCTGCGTTCCCCACGAACTCTGCCTGAGTACCAAGGAACGTTTGCGCAAGGGTGAGCGCGTGACCGTCTGCTCGGAAGGATCGATCGTTTGCTGCCCCTGGGGAGACATTGCGCGAAACTCCGGCGACGATTCGATTCGGGCGGTGCTCGATAACTGTGAGGATCGATATCGGTCGATTCGGCAGGAGCGTTACGCACGAGCATCGCAAAACCGATCGCTTTACACCAATTTCCCACACACGGTAGGTTGTTGTTCCTGGTACCTCCAATCCTTCTATACCTCATCGTTTTTTTTTTCTTCAAAAGGCTGAAATTGGATGGCCACAGAGCAACGGTCGGATAGCGTTCAGCTGTCTTGGCTATCTGATCACTACCAACGTTGTCGTGATGAGTGCGCGTTGTACCGAGCAGTACGCATTCCAACCAACCGTGGCTCGCATTGGGTCACTGAGCGCTGCCGACACCAACAACTACGTGCTGCAGCCGATCCGTAGAGTGCGTGTGCACGAAGACTACGACTCGGTCACTGGTGTCAACAACATCGCGCTAGTGGTGCTCACGTCCCCCATCTTGCCTACCACGTTCTACTACCCGGGGTGTGTCTTCCGCAATAGCTCGCACTTTCCAACACGCCTGTTTGGTTTGAGTTCAAGTAAGTGCTCCTGCAGGGCGTTCTCCAGACCGAGACAGATGCTCACTATCGTATACCGTAACTATTTTCAGCAAGAGACACTGCATCAATCACAAAAATGACTCCCCTCTACCAGAGCGACTGTGTGGAGCATCTCGAAGATCCCCTGGCGCCGGGTCAGTCGTGCATGACTAGGAGCACTCCGGAGGCTGTATTCGGCCGTGGTGAGTGCTTGAGCTCGGGGGATCCAATCGTGTGGGATCACCGCACCGATGAGCTGATATACGAGGCGGAGTACCTGGTGGCTCTCTTGAGCCATGGGAGCTGTAGCGATAGGAGCGATCAGAACGATTTGCAGATTGTCACACGCCTATCCTATTACTACGATTGGATTGTGAGCAACGCCAAATAACTGTACGAAGGTCACAGAAATACAACCAACCCACATACGCGCTGATAACAGGCACTCTCAGACTTAGTCGCAGCAGGCCGGTAGCGTCCGAAAATCCCATCTCCAACGCAACGGCTTCCTTTCACCGCCGGTCGTCCAACGATGCCCCGCAGCCATCGCAGGTTGCAAAATGGCAGCTCCGAACCGTTCTCGATTTAACGACCAAATCAGCACTCCATCGTCGGTCACTCCGATCCGATGATTAGATGCTTGTCTCAATTCACAGTCGCGCCGTGATGGGTGAGGAAAGCGAGCGTGTGCGAGCGCGCGCACGCAAAAAAAACCCGCGGAATGACCAGCGGGTACCTTTCACGATGGCCACTCGCTGCCACCTGGTACCCTTTTGCCGATGAGGCGAGCGAAGACGATGCGTATCGGCCGTGCCGGGCCCCGTATCGTCTGACAGCATCTTGCGCATCAATTATTCGCCTTAAAGCGCGCATTAACTCGCGTTGCGCGTCGAGGACCGCCGTACTCGCAGTGCTGAATTTCTCCTGGTAGCTCCTCGCGGTGTGTTTGTGATCGCGGCACGCAGATAAGGCGCATTTTGCCGCCCGGGGGGGCCTCGTCGCGGATGGCACGAGTTGACGCGACCGGAGGGAGTGGAATAAAAAATTCGCTAAAACAAAAACAACAACAAAAAGGAGGGAATCAACCGGCCCAATCGGTGCGCAGGCGCTCGGAAGTCCGCGGCTGGGGACACAACCGGGAGTGCTCAGATTGCTTATCGCCGATAAGATCGAAAGGTATGAGCACGCGCGGCATACGTGCGTTTGTGGTTTGTGGAAAATATGTGGCCCAACGTATTTT
>KZ071960.1:400222-408395 GCA_002091845.1 Anopheles cracens | reverse complement strand
TCGAGACCCATTGTGCGACGGTCGATATCTGCGGGCGCAGCTCCACCCGAAAAAGGAAAACACGCCGCGCGCCTTCGCGAGATCGAGTGATCTTCAGCGCAGGGAAGAAGCACCCTCGCGCGGACCGTGAAACAATGTACGGTGGGTGAACAAAAAATCCGCGAAAGCTGCGCACAATGGCTGTTGAATGACAAAATTGGCAATCATTTGTTCGATGGTCTAGGTGTGTGGCGCCTCGCTCGATCGGGGCGCGGGCTTGGGATTTTGAAATGACAGAAGAATGTGGCTACCATCGGGCCGACTCCCCGAGATAGCCTTTGCGACCAGAAATGTAGTGTTTTTTTGTAGGTTAGTAGCTGGATTAAACTGGATCATTACTGTGCGTTGGTCAAGCAGGAGGGTTCCGAGGGGTCACACATGACCTTTTTACAAACTACCGCCAGTTCTTCTCCAGTTCGCGTCTTCGAATATTGAGATAAGGTCTTTGCTCTAATGGATCGATAGATCATCACAACTGGAAGAAGAGCTTATCAGCAGAGATTTATCAAGTATTCCTTTTGTCCATTCGTTCATTTTTGAACCATTAAGTCTCTTTCTTCTTCTCCACCCAGCAGGTGTGTTGAATACACATCGACCAAAGAGCCCGAGCAGGAAGCAGCAACGTTCAACATGGTGGCCTGAATGGTACATTGTTTGTAGCTAAATCGTTTGTCCGTAAATTACGCGCTACTTAGCCGAGGTGTTCAAGGAGCTTGTTGGCTGCAAGCTGCATGTGTGTGTGTGTGTTGTGTACGAGGGCACTCTCGAGCCACCCCTTATCCCCTGCAGGGGTGCACAACTTGGGCGGTCATTTCCAGGCCGCTGCCCAAGCCGGGCCTTAGAGTAAAAGAATCGAAATGGAGCCTGCGCCTAATGAGGCACCTCTGTCATTGCCGTAAATTATGCCCTCCACAGGCATATCCATCCGTCCGTCCCGCCACCGGCGGCTGTGTTCTGTGCACGAGTGTGTGTCTGCGTACTCGAAGTCGGTGAGCAGGGCGCGCACGGCTACGGTAGTGCCGTATGAGCCGGTGGAAAGCCGGGCTCGAGGCAGGTTGATCTTACTGCTCGCCTCTTTTTCAAGCGGTTCCGATCCATCATCCACGCGGCAAAACGGTTAATCACGCGCAACGAGCGCACTTTCGCCCGGCTGGAATTGGTGGAAATTGGCAACGGTGGACCTGTCCGCCTGTCATAAACGATAATGTGCCGCAGTGTCCGGTATCCTTTTCCGGGAGGGAGTGGAGAGCAAATGGAGAAGGCGGAGGAGTAGAGGTGAGTAATGCAGCTCCGGCGCAGCGGTCCAATTACGCGGACGAGATCTCCCGTGCGAGATGCGGGCGGCATAGTTAGCGGGAAGGCCACGACATTGAGAGCAGCCTTCTGGCTGACAGACAGGTGGTGGTGGGTTCTAGGTGGTGCGTTCGGTTCCAACCAGCATGCATTTACAACGTGAGCGTTCTAATTAGAACGGTTTGAAGTTTGACGACCCGGAAGCGGAATTGAAGGCGCTCCACTTGCCACAGTTTCGAAATTAAGTTATTAAAGATACAATGGAGGGCTTAGGTTCGCTGTCAAATTTGACAACCATAGCCCGAGTTCTAGCACACTGGAGCACACACACCTTCCCGAAAGGAGTCCGCGATGGCTGGCGTACACCAGGAAGTGGGAAAGGCTCCGGCCAACCCAAACCCACGTCTCGTTAGACCATTGTTATTGATTCTCTCTCCTGCGTGCAACCGTTACGGATACAGCCAGATAAGATCGCGGGACTGATTGGTGCGCACGAGGATAGGGATCCAGGATAGGAAGTAGTTCATTATTTTTCAATTGAAGCTCCACACGAGATCGAGATCTTTCGAAACGCGACCGATCGCTCGATTTGCTCGTGCTGCTGCTGCTGTTGGCGGCTGCCGGACGACCTAACCTTGGGAGTTGCGGCATTAGTTCTGCTACCGCAGCGAGACCCTGCCAAAGCCGCAATAGATCTAAGAGATCGGCCCGAGTATCGCTCGGTGCTAATCTGGCTACCAAGAGTCGCGTCCATGTGTGTGAGTGTGTGTGTTTCGATCGCGTGGGGGCGACAAACACTTGCATCATACACCGGGAGTCCTAGCAGTCACCTCACCGGCGAGCGCGGTGAAACGCACCGCAGAAGTCGACTCTCCCCCAAATGTAGTCGTCGTCGTCGTCGTCGTGGTCGGAATTAGCCAGACCGAACTGGCGAGAGCGAGGCGAGAGGTGAAGGCGAAAAGACCCCCTCGATCAAGATCAGGAACTGTACAGCGTGTGGCGATTGCGATCGCCGTATGTGTTTGACAGCTGGTTTCACTTGTCGCTGCTATAAATCTCCCGGACCATTCAGCGGACCATTAATCTTGTTCTTTATGGTGCGCTGGATCGGCCGACCCCGGGGTCGCGGCAGGTCCGGGCCCCGTTCCCACTTCCCCGGGGTGCGGAGATTGCAGCTTTGCAGACTCCAGCGGTCTAATACAGGCGCCCCAGACAAGGTGGACCGGCGGAAGATAACCTGCACCCGCTAGAATAACGCTCCACAATGGGAGTCACCTGCTCCAGTGACCGAGCTCCAAACCGGCTTGAGTTCCAGCAGGAACCCAGGGAGGCAATGAAAGCCACACCGGGAGCTCGACCACGAGCGGTGCGGGTAGTAGGGTTCAGTCCGTATGTCGTGCGATTGTTTATGATAATTAATAGCGTAACCGTGGTGATGTTGGTAGTGGGGACGCTTACCTTGCCAACCCACACCTGGTGGCCATGTCTGGAGCAGCAGCAGCTCGGGGGCAAGAAGGGCACCAAACTACAATGCCGGGTAATCGATTGATTTTAATTACCTCCCCACACGGGGTGACCCAGCATGGGGGTGAGGACAGATTAGAATGGCTCCCGGGGCAGATAAGCCGCGAGCCGCGGCAAAGGTGTTGAAGCCCTTGCGCGAGTCACCATGGCCTTCTATCAGGGCCGGTCAACGAGTTCTCTCTCGCTCGGCCCGGCGTTATCCCTCCCGCGGGAGATACAGATATAGAATGTCAAACAAATCACTTGACATTCGGCTGATCGGGAACGTTTCGGAGCGGAAACTCTGGCGTCAGGCGTAGCGGCGCAGTGGTAGAGTATTTGCATTTGGAATGGTCCACAGGCACACAGGCGGGAGTGTCACGGCACGGTCAAGTGTGAGCGAGTTTATCGTATCGGTTGCTTTCGGTTGGTTTACGGTGGGTTTTTATATCTTCTGTGTCTGACCTTGCGATAGGTTAGGACAGTTGACGGCTAAGTACGTGTTGGTGGCGGCGTTTTGAAATCTCAAATCGCTACTAATATCTCGAACAAATAGACATGACTGTTTTGTGTGCGATATTCCAACAGTTCCCAGCTATGGCTCCACTTCATATGTAACGATCCAGAGAAAGGTCGTGAAACCAGAACCTGAAAGCTGAGCATGCATTTCATTCGCAAGATACGTAAGCTTCGGCACACACATGGTTCTCGTACAATAGCACTAATTTATGCACTGAGAAAACTGAGCCCGCGTGTACTGGGTGTTTATGGTTCCGCTTTCGATAGCGGATCAGCCAACCCTGGTGTCTCGGGGCAACGGATTCGGTAGACCCGCTGGACACCGCGAAAGGTGCGGATGTGCGAGATGGTTTCTACCTCGCTGCGAACGATCACTCCTTTCTCAGCCGTGCTCTCAATTGGTCGGCTCGATGACATTATTAGAGACTCGCCAACATCGGAGGACACACCTCGACGACGACGACGACGGCTAACGGCGTATCGGTTTCCGAAATGACTCGCCCCGCACCGAAAGATGGGCAACAGATATCGTCAAGGTCTCTCTGACGTGCAGGAAGTCAGGTCGCGGTCGCGAAGAATTGGACATCGGGAGAGATTTACGGTTCGCGTTAGCGGCCTACCTACCAATTTGAGGGTAGGCAGCACGTTCTGTAGTAGGTTTTTTGGCACATTTCATTTGCAAATGTATGCGCCATTGAGCCGTTCGGGGTTTTTGGGGGATTTCCAACAGCGCGCGCACGCTCGCGCTAAGCTTATTCGAGCGAAAGCTATGCCGATCGTTTTGCTATAAATGGCGCTTTCGGATTGAAATTTAATCATTCGTGGTGCCCTAACCGAGAAATTATTCATACGCAATCGGAGGATCGCTTTCGTGCAGGGAGGATGCTGATGTGGGTATAATTTATCACTGCTGGATACTTTCCTATCCGGTGATCCAGAGTATAGCAGAGCTAGGAGATGAAGATATCAGAGAAGAAGGCAAAAAAGACCATTGATGTGCTCCTGTTTGTAAGAGAGTGAGAGAGTTCAGATTCTATTTTTAGCACTTCTTTGATCGCGACATACTTCTTGGCGATTGATCAGTTGTCGTTGAGGGGGAAATATGGGAATTCCACGCCTCAATCAAATTTGATTGCATATGTAAATATCAGATAATCGCAACCGATTCATGTTAAAAGGAAATTCATAAAATGCATGTGAAAAATGAAATAATAAATGGATGCGGCATTAACACCAGGCGATAATTGCTCGAAGCGTCATCCGAAGAAAAGTGAGCGAACCGCGAAGGTCGCAAAGCCCAAAATCACGACACATAAATTAGAGACGGGCGAAAAAACAGAATGCAAAGGCTGCCACCGTTAGTTTCTACGGTGCCGCCTCCGCCGGGTACAAGCCGCTCCTGCCCGCCAGATTTCCTCCCGGAGCGAAAAGGTGGGTCGAACGAGAGATAAAACCTGATCAGAAGTTTCACTTGGGGTTTTCCCCGTGCCGTAGTTTCGGGAGGGAAAACGTGAATCTTCGCGCGTGCAACCGTGTTTTTTTGGTTGGCGATCGTCCGATTGTCCCCACCGCGAGATTGCCCATTTTGGGGCGATCGGTTCATCCCGGCGGGGTGGGTGACCGGTGCGCTTAGAGAACCTCGCCACGCTCCTTCTCGCTCGCGCTCATTAGCGGAGCCGGTTTATGGGTTTTGGCAATAAATTAAACAAATAAAAAATCGAGCCATGGGATGGGGCGGGGACCGGGCGCGCCACGATCGAACAGTAAATTCGTCCCGCTAAAACAACGCACTGTGCGACCCCTATCTTCCTCAACGTTTCGTTTATAATTCTCCTCGCATGCATGACAGAGAAGCTGTACGACGCTTTCAAAACGACCTTCAAGCAAATTAAAGAGGAAGTATCCGAAGAGTTTCAGACTGTTTTTCCGTTTTTTGTACTTGAAAGTTGCAATTTAGACTTGAAATTGCTTTCTGCATGCAATATTTCATAGATATGCTATAGAAAAATAGAAAAAGAGCGTTGGCAACCCTCATTTGAGCCTTGCAAACATGCATTGTGGTTCTCAACAATACGAACACAATCACACATGCTCTGTGCCAAGTGTGCTTTCTGTCTCGCTCGCTTTTATTGCTTTGCCGTGAACGTGTTTCTCCTCCTGCGTGAAGGCATGCGCATCAACATGTTTCCCCTACGGCAGGCAGCAAGAACGAACGAAACTGAAAGCAACATGCGATTAAACTCGTTCATATACATCGCTACAGCAGCATACACGCGGAGAGTGCCGTCGGACGGAGAAACTTCTCTGCGGTATCGCTTCTCGGCCTAAAGGCTAAGATCAAAGTGTAGTATCTGTTCTTATCAGCTTAACATCTGATAGCTCTCCCATTGGGAGACAACAAATGTTAAACTGATTTTTGGCAAGAGGCGGACCGTACGGAGCTTGCTCCACGTCCGCCGCGGGTTGGCCCGGTATTGCAGTACCGCCGGGATCGGCCCACATATTCTCAATACAAAAAGAGTGAAATAAGATGGTAGGCATCTTTATTTGTTCTGAGTGGCAAGAAGATACAAAGTTTCTGTTGTAGGTGCAATACTTGTTTCAAAATATGTCTACCATTCGTTGAATGTGCCTTAATCTCGAAAACGTTTGCGTCCACTTTCTACCGGTATTACTTTCGTAAAAATAGATACTGCAGCAATTCGTTTTTCATCAAGTTGACTGTGCCACAGCAAACCACCTATCAGTATTCCAGAGAAAAAAAGGCTCCCGTAACCTTCGATCCGTAAAACCCATCCAGCAGACAGCCTAATTGACTTGACCCAGACAAACGCCACGGACAATCTGCGGTAAAAACAAACCCCGCTCTGATTTGCCCCAACAAACCAAACGCGCCAACTAATGAGTGATTCGCCGAAAAGTAAGACAAATAAAAACGGAACAATAAAGTGTCCGGTTGGAAGTTAAAGGTGGCCACTCCGATTGTCCCCACCGCGAGATTGCCCATTTTGGGGCGATCGGTTCATCCCGGCGGGGTGGGTGACCGGTGCGCTTAGAGAACCTCGCCACGCTCCTTCTCGCTCGCGCTCATTAGCGGAGCCGGTTTATGGGTTTTGGCAATAAATTAAACAAATAAAAAATCGAGCCATGGGATGGGGCGGGGACCGGGCGCGCCACGATCGAACAGTAAATTCGTCCCGCTAAAACAACGCACTGTGCGACCCCTATCAACGCGGGGCGGCGCATTTTGTGTTGCTGGTTTCTGCGGGGTGATGTGGGCCGAAGCTGCCTTTCGGTTGGTCTTCTTTCGAATTTTTCGAATTGTTTCGTTTTTTTTACTTACTTCGCCTCGCGCGATTCTTTGCGGATCCTCCCGCCTTCGCCGGACGTCGCCGTTGCTGCCGTGCGTCGTGCGAAATGGCGTCGAGGTCAACCGTTTGACTCTTGACACTCGTCGGCGTCTTCGCCGCCGGCCGGACGAGCTCTGGAACCTGATTTGATAGAACTTTATGTGTCCCGCAACCGAGGAACGGGTTATGGTCAAACAAGCACGTGCGCTGGTGTACGGCCGTGGCGATTTTTTAGCAGCCGTTCTCTTTGGAGGTCGTACTGGTGGCTCCTAAATCTCGACGCACGGAGATGCGCGCAGGTGACACGGGGTTAAGGTTCTTCCTTCTACCTTCTTCTCTCGAGTCGACCCGAGCGCAATCGATACCTGGACAGGTAGAGGACATCGTTCAGGGGGCCTTTAGGAATCAGAGTTGGAATCTGTTTATGGTATAGCTTTATCGTTCGAATTTGTACACGCCGTGGTAGAATGTGATTGCGAGTGGAACGGGTACAAGCCGCTCCTGCCCGCCAGATTTCCTCCCGGAGCGAAAAGGTGGGTCGAACGAGAGATAAAACCTGATCAGAAGTTTCACTTGGGGTTTTCCCCGTGCCGTAGTTTCGGGAGGGAAAACGTGAATCTTCGCGCGTGCAACCGTGTTTTTTTGGTTGGCGATCGTCCGATTGTCCCCACCGCGAGATTGCCCATTTTGGGGCGATCGGTTCATCCCGGCGGGGTGGGTGACCGGTGCGCTTAGAGAACCTCGCCACGCTCCTTCTCGCTCGCGCTCATTAGCGGAGCCGGTTTATGGGTTTTGGCAATAAATTAAACAAATAAAAAATCGAGCCATGGGATGGGGCGGGGACCGGGCGCGCCACGATCGAACAGTAAATTCGTCCCGCTAAAACAACGCACTGTGCGACCCCTATCAACGCGGGGCGGCGCATTTTGTGTTGCTGGTTTCTGCGGGGTGATGTGGGCCGAAGCTGCCTTTCGGTTGGTCTTCTTTCGAATTTTTCGAATTGTTTCGTTTTTTTTCTGTTTTTCCGTTTTTTGTACTTGAAAGTTGCAATTTAGACTTGAAATTGCTTTCTGCATGCAATATTTCATAGATATGCTATAGAAAAATAGAAAAAGAGCGTTGGCAACCCTCATTTGAGCCTTGCAAACATGCATTGTGGTTCTCAACAATACGAACACAATCACACATGCTCTGTGCCAAGTGTGCTTTCTGTCTCGCTCGCTTTTATTGCTTTGCCGTGAACGTGTTTCTCCTCCTGCCTGAAGGCATGCGCATCAACATGTTTCCCCTACGGCAGGCAGCAAGAACGAACGAAACTGAAAGCAACATGCGATTAGACTTGTTCTTATACATCGCTACAGCAGCATACACGCGGAGAGTGCCGTCGGACGGAGAAACTCCTCTGCGGTATCGCTTCTCGGCCTAAAGGCTAAGATCAAAGTGTAGTATCTGTTCTTATCAGCTTAACA
>KZ071960.1:392722-395222 GCA_002091845.1 Anopheles cracens | reverse complement strand
CTTGACTGCGGACGTCTTGGACGTTCTTGGGCCGCAGCGGGCCGGCGCGCCGGTTGCGCATGGCGTGGGAAAAGACCATTACCGCAGACGGCGTGCGCGAGCGAGCCAGCGTGCCCGCACCGTACGCAATTACGTGCGTCCGTGCGCGTCCGAGGGGGCAAATTTGGTGGCCTCAAGAGAGCCGGCTAGACGTCTTGGACTTTCTAACGCACCGGATCCAGCACGCGGCGCGTCTGAGCGAGAGACCCACGGACGCGGGCTTTGGTCTAGTTATTTCGGCTAGACCTTGCCACCGACGTGAGTGTTCTGAGCCGCACGCACGCACGCACGCACGCACGCACTCTCTCTCACTCTTTGCACCGACGGGGGCCTATCTTCGTGCCAGGTGGCCTCTAGAATCGGCAACATGTTCGTTAGCGGAGGTGCGTGTTAAAATTGTAACGAATTTGAAATTGATTGATTTTCGATTCACCTTCCATGTAGGGCGATCGGCACGAGCCCATAGCCGCCTAGGATCGCCGAGGTGATGCCGCGGGGCTCGAGGGAAACCCTTCGGCCGGCGCTCTGGAACCGCTCGCTGTGGCGTTGTTTCGCTGGGTGGAAGCTAGCGGCAAAGAATGCCCGGCTTGAGGTAGGTTCATTACCGTTCTGAGCTGAAGCTGTTGAGCGTTTCAAGGCTGTCAGGCGCAATCGCTCGTGATCTAATGAGGATCGCAATGATATTCGCAACGTTCTTAGTATCCCGGGCGTTCTAGCGCCCAGACTTTGGAGGCACTAATTCCAAAAAGGAATCAATTATGCTTATACCTCTTAGGGACCTTTTCAGCAAACATTGTTCTCGCTGCAGCGAATCTGTAGTAATCCAATGAAAAAATAATGAGATTGTCTGCATCCGAGACAGCCACAGGCAAGAACTCCTGTCAGCAAAGATCTTGCTCCCTTCTGGTAGCCGATTTCGGCCGATTAAGTCAGGCCGCCTGAGCGATGGCGTTGGCAGCGAGCTTCTATGCATTGGCGAACCTGACCTAACGCTGACAATTGTTGGGAGCGGTCGACCCCAAAATAGGCTACCGCCGCTATCCGAACTGTCACGGGCGCACGATTGATTGGTTACGATTGTCAGGAGCGGGGCTCGAGCGCAACAAATTGGAATCCCTTTTTTGGGGACACAACGACGGCGGCGGCGTCCACGTAAGCCGGGGGCAGCCGGATTCGAGTTACTCACCAGCGAGGAGGAAGATTCTAGGCGGCGGATTGAAATGGATTGTTTCGACTATTCCACTACTGACAGTGTTGCACGATGCAAATAATGATTGATTGGATGAGATCTCTCCACCGAAGCCAAACGGCTTTATGACGCGATTTTGACAGAGCGCGTTTCCTGGGTTGACTTGGAGCATTGCTCTACCGCTGGTTGCTTGGATGACAGCGACACCGCCTTATACGTGACGTTTGAGTATTTCGTTGCCACTTGACAACCGGACGTCCAACACGTGTCTCTTCCAATGTGAACTGAGGTGTTGAGTAACCCATTTTTAGAGCAGGCTCATCACGGCCTGCTCGTGGATAAAGTGTGTCAAATGATCGAAAAAATTGGCCGCTTAGCTTTACTGCCTGTTTATTGATCCTTTTCAGCGATCGTTAATCGATACACCGGACGTCTTAGGCGCGTATGCGAACCTAATAAATGGTGATTTATAACGGTGGTGTGATCGCGGCGGAGGATCTCCGGAGGGTCCCGGAAACCGGATTCCGCGCACATTTGCAACATGTTCCTGTGTCGCTTGGGCGCTGCTATCAGTGCGGTCGATAAGAGCAGGGAAACAACGTTGAAGATATGTTAAACAGAGGATCCTCCTCTCTCATATTAACATATTTTTTCTATTCATGCTCTAAACTAAAGAGGGTAATTCACCCTCTAGAAGGTGGGTTTGGAAAAAAGGGTCGTAAAAGTGTGTGCGTGTGTGTTGTTCGCGGCGGTCGTCCTCGATCGCGAAAGATACGGGCCGATTTCCGAAAAGTGGACCAAATTATCGAGCTCATCTGCCTCCGTTGAGCGCTGTTTTAATGATTACGCTCGGGTGGAAGGTGAGAAGAAAACAAACTCGCGACCGGGTTGGTTTTACGATCGAGCGTTTGCAAAACCCCTGCTCGAGCTCACACGGGATGGGTTTTACGGTGACAAGATGGAAAAGACTCGTAAAGTGGATGTTGATGGGTTTTAGTTTAGATTCCGCGTTAAATGAGTGTGATTGTGGCTGCAATTTGCTTCAGCTGTGTTAATTCCAGCTAAACTTGAATGGTCCATAAAATGCTCATATTCCGAAGCATGTTGCTGTACATGAAAATCAATCGAATAACCTTTATAACCCAAACAAAAACTGAGTGCACTAATTGCCTTCAGACGTTTCCAGACCCACCCTGCACACCAAACATTATGCCACGAGGTAATTTCCCTAGCAATAAATAAAAAAAACCACACACGTTAACAAATGTTACC
>KZ071960.1:369673-389427 GCA_002091845.1 Anopheles cracens | reverse complement strand
GCGTTGCGCGGGCGCGCAAAAGAAAACACAGAAAACAAGGATTCCCACCGACACGCAAGAACCTGATCCTGATCGCTTCCGATGGACGGGTGGAACGGGCAGAAGCGAATCAGCGCGACCCAGCTCCAGTTGTAAATATAAAATAAAACGAAGCAAAATACTACAACCGCGCGCGTACAAAACGGAGCAAAACCGGCCCGTTCTGTGCGTGATAGTTGTTTACAGCGTGCGTGACGGCCAAAGTAACGGCGCCCGTGCGTGCCGCGGTTTGTGAATGGTGTAAAAGCCCTCCGTAAAGCTCCGAAAAAACAAGGGGGCAAAACCGGTTACAAAATTCTCAACCGTCGGACCCAAAAAAGGAGCAGAAGCGGACGTAAACAAAACGTTAAAGCTGGCCCAGAACCTGGGTGGGGCCGGTGAGGCGGACGACCGCGACCGCACCCGAAACCGGTAGTTTTTATTTTGGGCCGGCCCAGGGCCACCCGAACGAAAGGATTTCGGGTGCGTATGCCGTTCCGCTGTTCCGACATGAGTCACGTTTATTTGGCTTCTTGCGCTCCCGGGAGGGACCGGCCGGGAAGGAAATTATTATAAATTGCTTTTATTTTATTGTCCAAAACAATCGCGACCGGTTTCGCGACATGCAGATCCGGCGATCCGGCGGTAACGAGATCAGTAAAAGTTGATCCGTACAAAGGCGCCTCTGCTGGAGGTCTCGTTTCGCTCGTCACACACCGTCTGACCCCTGAGTTTACGCACCGCGCTCACGCACAATGAGTTGCGATTATCCAGACCCTGGCAGAAAGGACGCTCGCGCGCGCGCTCGGCAGGATTCGCTGGAGCACGCGGTGAAAGGCAAGCGCACGGCGTGCGAGCAACATAAATTATGCGTGCGCCTCGGCCGTACGAATTGGCGCGATTTGCAAGCGCTCAGCATGAAAATGACCCAGTTGTAATGAGTAATACCTGGCGTGTGTGTGTGTGTGCGCGTGTGTAATGAGCGACAGTGAGCAAATCGGAGCAGATCGCCAAAAAAGGTTTCCTCTTTCACTTTGTTCAAAGGCACCGGGGGGATAAAGTTCCGTCGTAGTGAAGCATGCATTCCGTTCCGTTAATATTTGCCTTCGGTGAGGTGGGGGCTATATTACACACATGCACATGCGTGTGTGGGCTTGGGGAGGAATAATACGTTGAAAGCTGAGAGTTTGTTACGGTGTGCTTAAGTTTTTTTTCTGGTCGAAAACAACCACAGCTGACGACAACAATTAGTAAAACATGTTTTATATATGATTGGGTGTGATTGCCTATTTGGAGAACTGAACCCGGAACTGTAGTGACGCAAAGTAGGGCGCTTACCAAGTAGAGTATGGTGGCTGTGTGCAAACCGCAATTTGAAACTCTATGTGCTACTTGAAGGTATCTTACATAATACCATGCTTTAATCATTTATTGTGTAACAAATCGTCTCTAAACAACATTCGCGATAGTTCTAGTAGAAAGATCATCTACAATACATTCTCCTGTATTTTTTGTGACGAGAAACCCTCCGATCAGCGATATTCACACACAAAAACCACACCTCGTCGGTGTATTCTTCACCCGTCAGTGCTCTATTCTTCGCGATCGTGGCAAGTCATCACAACGCCCCCCTTTCAAGCGGCTCTCGAAAACCTTAGGCAACTCTTCTCACCAGGACGTGGAGGAGAGAATCCACGACGAAACCCCTCCATTGATGGACATAATGGTCTTTAATTAATTTATGATTGCTGGGAAACAATCGAACCATCATCATCCCCCGTCTGCGAGCGTGAACATCAGCGGGGCAGCCAGGTCTCATGTCAACTGTCTTCCCGCGCGGGGTATATGTCCGCGCGAGGGATCTCGTCGACGTGAGGGAAAATATTTTCCCAGCGAGCCCATCGGCCGGGGTTCCATACGGTTCGCGCCGGTTCGGAGAATGCGAGACGTCGCGGTCGTCTTCGAAACCGATCGCCAAACTGGCTGACGCAGTCGATAGCCGGGAGACCGGAGCCCGCAAGGCGAGGTGACTCGGTGATTTATGGAAATATTGTTCTACACACACTCACTGCGCGTTCGAGTCGGTTCCAGCCCGGCAGCTTTCTCTTTTGTTGCACCATCCCGGCCGGGTCGTGAGCCGGGCTGGAGCTTAGACCGAGCGGATCCTTCGGGCGAACTTCAGGCCCCACGGTTCTCCAGCTGCCGCATGTGGTAGCTCCAAATCTTCGAAATGAATCACCCCAGCTTCAGCACGGCTGGACGCGGGTTGACAGTGTGAACGAGACGCGAGTTGTCAACCGCACACGTTTGCTGCTAAAGCTCCGGCCGTTCCGCATGACACCCCGGCTGGCCGGTCCGTGGGCCGCTGGTCGATTGAATGCTGAATGACCCGCGGTTTCGTGGTTCGCGGTTCCGCGTGACTGTCCGTTTGCACGGCGCTTGGAAGCACATGGGGACGGTTTATGCAACCGCCGAAGCGTCGATCGCTTTTTTGTGTAACACGAGTGTGTACTAGTTTATTGTCGCTCGTGGTGGTACATAGGTTTTCCAACAAATCACTCTACAGCCAATCGCCCGGAGGGTAGCAGGATTAGAAAGGCGAGAAATGGTGGTAAGAATTGAAAATTAAATGAAAGAAAAGTGGAGAAATAACTGATCTCGAATATACCACCAGTTTGCACCAGATTTTTGGGCCAAACAATCGATTTCACCATGAAGATGTCAAATTTGACAGTTGGGTAGTAGGCGGTGAGTAAATTAGTAAACAAACGGTTACTTCAGCAACATGCCGTTGAAGTGTCCAAAACAGTAAACTCTGGAATGTCGTATCTTCTAGCTTATTTCAGACTTTTTTTGTGCAGACTCACAGAAACCTTCAACGGCGACCCTGCACAGGGCTCCCGGTGCGAATGAAACCACCCTTATTCGACAGCCAGCTTCCACCCAAAAAGTGCACACGCGGTAATTAGGCGGTGCCAGTGAGAACAAAAACAAAACTCTGCGCGCGGTAATGAGACTCCCCGGCACTGGAGGCCTGGCCGCGATGACGCAACGCGCCCATCAGGGTCCTCTCCTCTAGTGGCACGGTGCGTCGGCCATAAAGGGCGCACAAAACGGTACGCGACGTTCCGCGCACCGTACATGGAAGTTCTAACACCTCGCCACACCGGTTCGAGCCCGAGTACGACTAATTACTCCGAGGTCAGGAGCCTCCCAGGGAGCCGGTTCGATCGGTACCATCGGTGCCGGATTTATTACCGCTAATGAGTACAGGCGGTACCGGTTAGGCGTGGTGTGGTGTATCGTCCACCGTGTGCTGATCACCACGCAAAAAAAAACCCCTCTGCCCAAGAGGGCGTGTGTGAGCTCCATTAACTTCACTTCGAACAGATCGGCCGGAGGTCGGAGGTCACGCTTCCTTCAGACTCCTGCAAGGCAGGCGAGTGCACCCGGGCCTAACCTCAGTGAGCTTTCGCGCACCAGAGGAGTGTCCGAGGTCTTCCAAAAGGGCCCGAGCGAACTGGAAGCCGCTGCAGGTCGCGCGGCGTTTTGGAGGAGCTATTAAACTTCCGTTTTTGGTGCGGTTGGCCTCGGCGAACTCCGAATCAACAGGGCATTCAAACAGACGGCTGCAGACTCCCTCCCGTGTACCGTGTGGTATCTAGCATCGGGCACCGGGCGATTAACTCATTAGTGGCTTCGGTTCGCCGGTGCGTGCCTCTCGCTGTGTTGGCGCTCGAGTCTTGACGACTCCGGGACACGAAGACACTTTATCATCGACGCTTCCACCGGATCGATCCAATCGAGCTTACCTGCCCAGAGAAGGGAATAAGAATAAGAAGAAGTCGGGTTTCAGTCTGAGATCAATCATTAGTTCGAGCGTCCGCAGAGGGTGCGTGAAGGAACCGCGTGTTGCGTGCCCGGTCGAAGGTGTCCGCTACCGGAGACTTTGGAGGCGGTCAGCAACCAGAGAGTCCTGCCCGCGCGCCGATCGCCGATCGTAGCGCAATTAATTAAATTAATCAAAAAGTAGAGCTAAATGATATTTAATTATACTACCACGAAGCTGGGCCCGGTCCCTCGGAGCGATTGACATTGGACACGGGTGACGCGGCTACCGGACTCGTGGTAGCTCGTGGTGTCTTAATTCCTGCAAGCGGCCTATGCCACCAACCATCGGAACGTCGCGCGAGAGGAGGTTAATTATCGAAATCATTATCGGCCCGTTCGATCGGATGTCGTGAAGTACGCATAAAAAAACACACACAACAATCTGATCCTATCTCGATCACGCACGCTCTGCACGCACGCAAAGCGTTCCACCGCTCGCACGGTGTCTCGAGACGTTGATGGCCGGTGGGCCGGTGTGCCGCTGGTAATGTTCCGTGCTTAGTTCTGATACCCTTTTGCAAGGCATGATCGGCGGTGCCTGCGCAGACATCTTGGGACGCCCCTAATGATCGTCCAAAACGGTGCGCCCGTTATGGTCCGTATCTTGACCCTGCCGCTGCGCCGCGTTATCATTAAAAGGGTACTTGGAAGGTTGCGGCGTACATTCATCGGGTAGGAGGGCCACCGCGATCGGAATCAATTTTACGCCCTATTTAATGGTGTTCAGGCGCGATCGGTATGGGGGTCTAGCGATCAAATACTAGCCCTGAAAGGTCGCGTCCAGATTGAGATACTGCGTGGCTTTTGTGCGCGGATGACGTGCAGAAAGTGACGTGCCTTTCTCTGCTCTGTGTTGCGCGGTGAGATAGTTCCGCGTTCGAAAAACAATAGCCTTCGGCGCATCTGCCTCCCAAGCGATCCCGGTTCCCGGTGGAGGGGCCGGGTCTCGGTGAAACCTCCCAAAAAAATCGCTTTTGGATCATCCCTGCTCCCAACGAGCCGTAGGGGTGATGAACATTAAAATTGTAAACACAATCAAAACTTCGCATCTTGTGTGCGGCGTGTGCAAAACACAAAAAAAAAAACAGCAAACACGAAGAGTTGAAAGCACCTTCCATCGCGGCTCATCGCGGTGACGGAGAAAGGCGGAGAAGTGTTAATTTAATTGGATATCAGCTTAGCACCATCTCCGCGCCGGTGTCCACGGTGGGACCCTCGTGGGTGGCACCGTTTCGCCATTTAGCTCGCATTTACTACTCGGCTTGGAATCAGCTCCAATTAGGGGAGGGTGATATGTTTCGTGCCTCGAGTCTGTGTGCCCGCGAGGGCTTTTAGGTAGGATCTGTCGGTGCCTCGGTGCCGATTTGGGAGGCTTCGATATACCAACAGTTATGACAGCGCAGCGAAGGGATCGTTGCGAAAGGGCAGTGGCTGATCTCGTTGATCTCTATCTTGCGGCGGAGGGCCGGCCGGTGTTAAAGTAATGGGAGGACAGTTGGTGGTGAGCTTTCTGCAAAGCGCGCTTTGTTGCTTGGGATTCTTGGTTCTTTTCGACATTAATCGATTGAGATGCAGCCTACAGATGTTCGTGTATTTCGAATTTTGTTTGGTAGTTCCTTAAGGAGTAATAGATTCTTATGATTTGTATATAGTGAATTACTCTACACCACTCCACGGCGCTGCGAGAACGGTCGTATCATCATTTTAGTAGCCTTCAGCGAGTATCGATAGCCTCGGAAGAAATACCAATGTATTCCTTTGTTCGATGTCTGCTTGCCACCCTTCAGATATACACCGTTTAGGTTGCTGAAAGAAAAACGATCCACATGAGAATATCTCCCAACGTCACCCAACACGAGCGCACTCACCTCTGGTAGCAGTTAGTGTACCAGAAACCTCCTTGAAACGTCTTGGCACATTTTTCCGGCGAATCTCGATCCTCCGTCGCAAACTTTCTCATCAGCTGACTACTCAACGAGTCCCCTACGACTCCAGCGTGCGTGCCAAGCGACTTGATCTGATAGTCCTCACTCTCGCTCCCCAGCACGAAGTTATCGTAGTGCGCAAACGCCGTCACACCCTCGAAGTCCTCCATAACGAGCAGCAGCTCGTGGCGCTCCCTGTCCAGCAGCATCTTCAGCTTCTCCAACCCCAACCAGTGCTCACCGTTGAGGTCACCGAAACCGTTCTTGTACTCCGTCCAGTTGCGATTGAAGTCAACCGAACCGTCGAACCGGCGCTGAAAGACGGTCCAGTTCGCGCCGTACCCGTGGTTATTCGAGCCGTCGCGAAACACCCCGAACGAGGCGTTCAACGTAGCGGGACTCAAGTTCACAAAATACACCCCAGAATCTTTGTTCGCGAGCTGCTGCGTAGTGTAGTGCTTCAGGTTTTCGAGCTCGACACGGTTCTGCTTGAGGTTCTGCTGCAGCAGCTCCAGCTGGGATTGCACGCGGGACTCGAATGCCTGCAGGGTGGCCAGCAGCATCTCGTAGCCGAATCCGGTGACTGTGGTGGTTGCTTGCAGGCGCGCTGTCATCAAGCAGAAGATCACTACGATCGGTAGAACTCGCACCACACTCATCGTACCGACGCTCGGCTTGTTCGAGGTTTTGGAAACAACTAACTGAGGCTCCTATCTGGGGATGCGGACAAACATTCGTGAGGAGTGCTTTACGGACGGAGATTCCGGAATGGTTTACTGATAGCGCAATCAGCAGTAGCGTAATTGTATCAATCTACACGTTGTGATTGATTAGGAGTGCACAACATCGTTAGCATAATGTGCTCAAGTTCAACGTTTATGATGGGTCGAGGTTCGTGTGATTAGAGCAATTTAAGAGTTTCATCCTTATCGGACGTTTTTTCCATGTTCAAGGGCTTGTAACGACTGAGGCTAGTCCGATCGGACCCATTCTCGCACCGTGACGTCCCGAAGAAAGAGCTCAACTTTCTGTAACGACATTAGGCATGGGAGCTACTGAGCGGCCTACTGGGGCACAAAAACTGCCACCTTAACCTCTTAAAGCACGCTGCAGTCGCTTTTCAAGCCTTTCCTCCACCCTTGAAGTGAAATATTCAATTTGGCCGGACACCCGTGGCAAGCAAACGAGACGATGCGTGAGAATTGCCACCGGCAGCGACACTCAGGACCGGTGCGGACGAAACGGCAAGGCAAAAAACTCCGAAACGAATCTCGCCCGGGAGCAGTCCCGAGACGAAAAAGTGTCAATCGTGTGTCAATCGCCGTACGGCTCAATACGTTGGTGCCGTGGAGAGTGTGTTGGTGGTGTTGGCGACACCGGTAATTGGATTAAAGTAAGGTGACGAAAAAATACACGTTGGAACTCGCATTTTCACAGCACATTTCGGGTGCAGAACGAAGCGAACGGAGCGTAATCGATCCATTAGTGTCGAGGGGAAACTTTTTGTATAATTGTCTAATTTAATTTTACGATTTTTTGCTGTCGCTGTGTGCGTGCGTGTGTGAAAGAGAGTGGTAGTGTCGCCACTTAGATGGTCCTGTTGGTCGGGTAATTGCATCTAATTTGTATGAAATTCACTTAAGAAGCAAATCCATTTTCATGCTGTCGAATCGAGGCAAAAACTTGTCTTCGAGGTAACAAGACCGCACGGCGTTTCTTATCACTTACACACTCCGATGCTGGTTGCTTTGAGTCCGTTGGTTGGGAAGTTGTTTACAAACCCACTAGAATTTCCCAAAACCCCAAAGAAACCCCTGTTGTCCGATCGTATGTTTCGTATGTTAATGTACATCCCTTTTACATAAATCACAGACTAAACTGCTTCACAAATGTCAGCGGAATCGCTCTCCGTCTATTAATCACCGGATCGCTACCTGGGCGCAACCACGAACACGAACACAATCGAACCATAAGCATCATTACTCATCCTGTTGCACTGGCCCTTCCCGGGTGCAGCATGTGACACTTTTCATATGTATGTTCCACCATGTTCCACGCGCCTCAAATTGTGCGATTGTGCAAGCAGCTTGCCGCCGTTAGACAAACGAAGCGTTTTGGTACGCCGAAGAATAAAGTACGACGATCGTCACGAGGTTGGATCGTGAAAATTCGTATGCATCCTTTCACCCGACAGTGGGGGGGAACATACTCCAGACCGCCAGTTCTTTGGGGACACATTGGCGAGGAAGACAGCAACAAAAAGCTGGTGCCCACTTTCGATGGTTCTCAGCGCGGCGCAGCGTGTTTCATCACGGTCCGGCCACGACGTGCCCGGTGACCTGGTTTATTTATTTATTTAATTTTCCCACCGCCATCGCCACTCCAAGAACGCACCACCGAGAGGCTCGAGTGGCCGGGCAGCGAAGTGTAATAAAAATACTACACCGTAAGCCTGCGAAAGGATCAGGAGGGCCCTTCGCGTCGTGCGTCGTCTCGTGGTGGTGGTGATTTTTTGTCCGTTGTTGCCGTTTTGCTGTCGCTTTTAACGTTCCTCCGCCCGCTTACGGGGCAGGCTGTTTGCACCGGCGCGTAACGTCCAACCCGTGGCCAGCGAACCGTTGACGTGTCGTGAGAACTTTGTAAATTGAATTAAAAATCAATCAACCCGAAAGCGCGCGAGCGCGCGCGCGCGAGGCTGTGCGCAAAATACGTGACATCGCCAGCGCCGACCGACCGACGCGGAGATGGTCGATCAATCTCTTGGCGGGGAGTGTGTGTGTGTCTGCGCGAGTGCGAGAAAGGCAAATTAGAAGGGATGGTGCGAAAAAAAACAACCACCCATCTAAACGAAACCGAACGAGACGCATGCGCGTTCGATCGGTTTGGTAGGAAGGAAGAAAACGTTTACGGGAGGAGCAGGCTGGATAGAAATAGAAACGAACGTACCTGAAACGGAAGCGGAATGATGTATTTTGTGTATTTAAGGTTAACGTAGTTTTGACAAAATGATCAACAACAAAAACATTGCATGGAAATGAATAAACAATCTTCTAATTTACTAACTGTCAAAATGGCATCTGTCATGTGCGCTTTTGACGGCTGTCAACAAAAAGTAGCTCAAGAGTAGTAACAATCCGAAACGGAATGAAACATTCGTTGCAGTATGTTAGAGAAAATTGTTCAGAAAATGTTCATAATGTTCAGAAAATTCAAATAAAAATATTATTAAGTACACTTGCTGTCAAAATGGCATCTGTCACATTCGTCTGTGACATTTATAATAGTTTAAAAATCTGTGAAAAAATAATACAAATATAAAAAAAAACGCCCTCAGTCTAGCATTCAAAATAAAGTTATATCACATCATCACCGATAAGCTTCGTACGACATACACGAAGAAGATGGATCTGTTCGTGACAGCTGCTGCCCAACCGAAGAAAGTGAGAGGAGACTCTCCTGATTGATGCACGTGTGGCTGTGTGTTTGTCGTCTTTACGGGTGGAAAGCACACAACGACGCGGTGCTAACGTGTCATGTTATATGATCACGTACGAGTGTGCTCATGCTGTTGCCCGCGCACACCGCGCGACGTGACACAGAGTTAATCGATGTTGATGCTGCTGCTGTTCTCCTGCACGTTTCGGGCGATCGTCGTTGCCGATTGATTCGCGGGCGGCGGAGAGTGAATGGCCGAGGCCGAAACTGTTTCCTTCTTCTTACGCCGCCGCGCGCTTGCGCTTTCGATCGTGCAGTGGGGTGGTTCGCGGGTGGAAGAGTGTAACGCTTGTTCGGGAAGGGTTGTAAACAATGTAAGCTTGATGGTGGGAGTTAAAAAAAAGTTTTCTTCGAGCGATCCTGCCAGGAGTCGAACCTGGAATCTTCTGATCCGTAGTCAGACGCGTTATCCATTGCGCCACAGGACCCGGTTGAGAGATCGATCGCTATCGAGTGATCGGTTCTAATGATCGTTCATAGCGCAAGATCGCTTGAATGTTGAATAGCAAAAGAAATAATCACATTAGAAGAATAGTTTGTGTATATTCGCAAACATCAACATGAACCTGATCGCACCGGACGAATAAATCTTTCAGCCGCTGGCACAAACACACACTTATTGCTTATCTGCTTCCAACAACACGCGGAACATCGCTTAATAGCTCCTTCTTCGCACACAGCTTTTTGCATGCCGAATCGCCCAAAAAAAACCTAAACTCCAATCTCTCACTCCCCTTTATCACGCCAATATAACATCGGTTTTATGCAAAACGCCGACCGAGGCGGGCCAGGAAGCACGGCAAAAAAGTCCATTTAAGTCACATCCACCATCCAGCTGGTTGCTGCTTTATTTTATCGCTTCGCTCGTTTGACGGACGGCCACCACTCCCCAAAAAACATTTCAAGGTTCCAGCCCCGGGGACAGTACGCACACACATACACACACGAGGCTGTAGTTCCTCGTTTGGACCGATTTTGGAAGGATGCAAGCGAGATAAAGCCGCACACGCGCACCCGTGCATGGAAGCTTACGCCCACCTGTGAACCTGAACTAGTTTTCACCCGTTTCGCGGCTCGCGGAAGGAGTTGCGTCGGTACCGAGGGCGTGCACGCTGAGAGTGCGTGGTTCAAGAAGGATCCCGACCGTATGCTCGCGCTTTCAAACGCGGGCTTAGGCGCAGCCGATCCGGATCGATCAAACGCTCCCAAACGCAAACGCACGGGGCCCGCGGCTTCAGGGCCGCGTACCAGACTCCAATCGTTCCGCGGAATCGCAACGAAACGCAAACACGGGCGCGCGCGCGCTCAGGGCACCCTCGAAAAACCCACGGAACATCGTGTTCACGGCGGTGAACTCGATGCCCAATCGAACGCGATTTACATTTTATCTTGCACGTACGATCGGAGCAATCAAAGTGCTACCGAAAGTTGAACTCGCAACCGAGAGACTGGAAGGCACGGACGGGCGGCGGCGTCAACAATCGGTAGCTTGTTCGAGGTAGGTGTTCGAGCGAAAAGTGCAATAAAATAGTTAAAACGCGCCCCAATCGATCAGAAGAACCCATTTTCTCATGGTTCAGGCTCGAGCCCGGGGCACCGTGCGCTTGCCGGTTCGTTTCGTTTTTGTTCTGTGATGAATTTAGCGAAGGTGCTGTCACGGTGCGGGACATTGAAATGGTTCAAACTAATGCAATCGATAATTTGAATAATGAAATTATTGGTGCATCTCGGCCGTGCGGCATATTAACGAATTTATTTCCCACATGGTGGGTCACACCAAACGCGAATTCCTCGCCGTTTGTCGGTCAGGATTAACCTCAATAGTGGCTGGAAGCGGCTTGAAATGGCAGCGGTGGAAATATTTTCCCACACAAAGATGCAAATTCAAGCAGCACGACCGACCGAGGGCTTCGCCGGGGATACCGATTTGTTTAGGGGAACGCGACGACAGGCAGGGAATGCAAATGGAGAACATTTCTATCCACCTAGCACGATTAGTAATGATTTTTATTATTTTATTGCATTTCTCGGACATCAGAGTATTGCAGTGCAGATTATTTATTTAATCAATAAAACTAATCGCTGTGAAAGTTTTAAAAATCTCCATAAAATCTCCATTCGTTACGCACACTAAACGATCGATTAAGCAGCAGTATCGGCTCTGATCTGCTCGCCCAACGCTCAGGCGTAAGAGAGGAAACATAAGAACAAAACAGCCCGGTGCACCCTGGCTGCAGTTGCATCACGCCGATTCGCACTTTCTGCAATGCCATCCATCATCATGAATATCAAAACATTAACCGTAAATTTATTCCAATTTAATTGAATAACGATGAATTCATATATTCACCCACGAATGCAATAAATCAATCCGCGTTCGCGTTCGCGTGCATCCTTCGGCTTGTGGCTAGTGGCAAGCGTGCGAGTCGTTCGTCGTGGAGGAGTCTTTTTTGCATCTCCATTCTTGGAGCCATTGGCTCCAAGTTGTACGCATGACTTAAGCTATTTGCGGTACGAATCGGGTTTCTTGCGATTTTTTACTCATCAGAACAGTTTTTTTGTTATTTTATATGACTGTAGAAAAATGATCACACTCTTCTTCTCTGTACCATTTGATGGCACACTCATGCTGGCGATTAATATAGCGGATTTCGCATCTCTTCTTGTGCCGTTCTAGGAACTGAATCACTCCCTTTCACCGATTCGAAAGGTTCGCACGAGGGGACGAGCGCGTTAAAGCACATACTGAAGAGTGTTGACACTTCACTTCACCTGCTAAACTGCATCCCGCGAAGAGGGCCGCCCTAGTCGTGAAGCGACACACAAAAGCCCGCACGAGTGTGCACACGCTTTATGGTGCACGCGCGCGCGGAACAAGTGCAGACATTTGCATGCGCGTGTAATGCAAATGCGTGCGAGCGCCGTTTTGTGGCTGACGGAGGCTCCGCAGGATGGATGGTGCCATTAGTGGACATACAATTTATGATTGGTTTAGGTACGAAACAGGTTAAACTTATCAGCAAGGGAGTGAGCATTCGCTGTACCGGAGGGAGGAAACATAATCTAGGTGACCATCAAACAGGTGGCCATGTACGGTTATCGACCCGGAAAGCGAAGAACGGAACGAGCTTTTCTAAACACATCAAAAACACGTGTAATAAAATGGTTTTGATCACTCTTTGTGATTATTAAACCTGTATGGTGGACAACATAAACATTTAATTGCCGGCTAATCGCATCATGACTTGCTCGTTTAGTCTTCCAAAGCATTCGAAATATGACTCTCTTGGGTATCAGTGTCATTTGCTAAGCCGTTTCCAGACGTACCGCTATTATCGCGCTCAAAGTCGCGCTGGAGAACTGTTATATCGAGGAGCTGTCAATT
Organism: Anopheles cracens; assembly: GCA_002091845.1. Taxonomy (NCBI): domain Eukaryota; kingdom Metazoa; phylum Arthropoda; class Insecta; order Diptera; family Culicidae; genus Anopheles; species Anopheles cracens. The sequence goes on along the minus strand of KZ071960.1, from coordinate 376,713 downwards.
TGCCCATCTTCGTTATTGTTTACATTCATGTTTATCTTGTGACCGGCACAAGAAAATTTATTTCGTACATATTCAATTACAACTTAAAGCCGTTTCCACAGGAATTACTGCCAGTTTCTGCAGAATATGCCAAAATCGCATTTTCGTATGAGATTGCTGACGTCACAGCTGTCAAAAGTCGCAAACGCCAATCGCAGCACGATACTCGCGGTACGTCTCGAAACGGCTTTACAAAATATGAAATGAATACGAATTATCAATCGCTAGAACACGAACAACAATTGGAAATGTAACTGTTGTAAGGTTCTACTCTTATCCATCGCTAGAACACGGATAGAGATGACGGTATCATTTCAGTGAGTAAAGAAATCTAGATTTCAATTAGACAATGAACTCACTTTCGTCTTCAAAATCCTATGCATGTCGTTTTCGTCCACTAATTGTTCACGCAAGCATAAGCACGCAATCCACGCCCGTGTCCCGTTTTATTATGTCCAATAAAGTGTTGAAATATGTGCTCCGCAACGCGTGGAATGTCCCTTGGGCAACCTGCCGGCTCAGGTCAGGTCAGGTGAATTGCCGAGCGTTCGCAGACCGGCTCCGGCTCTGTGTCACTATACACCCATCTCTCGCTCATGTGTGGTCCGAAAGGCCGAACCGAACCGAAAGAAAGGGCGCAGAAACGGACTGAACGCCGTCGCCCCCGTACCGCTTTTCGCGTCAGGTTATTTTGTCAACTTAAGATTGGCAGCGACACCGACACCGGCCCGGTGGTATGTTTTGATCGACAGTTTAATTTACTCGAGAATGCAATTGGAACGACGAAGCGCGCTCGGGTCGGGACGAATTTCCCCGTCGGTGCCTACCGTCGGTGCGTCGTTTTGTTTCAATCAAAACGGCCACACACACAAAAAAAAACGCGATGGAGCACAAGTGCCACCGCGCGCGATCGCTTGAAAGTCACCGCCGTCGCCGCCACCGCGCGTAGCGATCGATCGAGTGACTGGTCGCCGGTGTTGGTGTGCCTTCGCCGCCTTCGCCACCCTTTGCTTTGAATCCGGGCGCACACTCTCGTGTGCCCTTTGGCGGCAAGAAAATGTGCGATTTCTGTCCGTCAGCCCGGGCCCGACGCAGGACCCCAAACCGGCGCAACGTCTAGTGTAGTGCGCCGAGAGCGAGAGATTGATAGATTGTAGCACAAATGCTGGTGCGCCTGTTTGCTCCAACTCCAGCGCCGACGCAGCAAATTCTGTCCCGTACACTTGACCGGCTTCTACGCCGGCACAGCCTCCACTCTCCGGTGAGTCCGGTGAGTCGGAAGGTGGTCGGAAGGGGTCCGAAGAAACCCCTCCCCTTTCCCCACCCATGTAGAGGTCATACGCACATGTGTCTCCTTTTTAAAATCATTTTGCGCTAATGAAGCGGCCCCGACCGCACTCGCAATGGGTCACGAGCGAGCAAACCTACCGGAGGGAGGAAACATAATCTAGGTGACCATCAAACAGGTGGCCATGTACGGTTATCGACCCGGAAAGCGAAGAACGGAACGAGCTTTTCTAAACACATCAAAAACACGTGTAATAAAATGGTTTTGATCACTCTTTGTGATTATTAAACCTGTATGGTGGACAACATAAACATTTAATTGCCGGCTAATCGCATCATGACTTGCTCGTTTAGTCTTCCAAAGCATTCGAAATATGACTCTCTTGGGTATCAGTGTCATTTGCTAAGCCGTTTCCAGACGTACCGCTATTATCGCGCTCAAAGTCGCGCTGGAGAACTGTTATATCGAGGAGCTGTCAATTTGCCCATCTTCGTTATTGTTTACATTCATGTTTATCTTGTGACCGGCACAAGAAAATTTATTTCGTACATATTCAATTACAACTTAAAGCCGTTTCCACAGGAATTACTGCCAGTTTCTGCAGAATATGCCAAAATCGCATTTTCGTATGAGATTGCTGACGTCACAGCTGTCAAAAGTCGCAAACGCCAATCGCAGAACCAAGGTCCCTTTAGGGACCAGGTTGTCGCATTGTTGCTTTTGTTGGTTTTGTAATTTTGACAGTTTGATCCAAAAGCGTACTTGTTTGTTTACCTTTGTTCAGCCGTCGATTTTTATTTAAGCACTGTTATGAACTACTTTCTACTTCCTCATTCACCAGCCGTTGCGATATGGTAGAGCCAATCAAAACAACCATCACATCAGAGCAAAACGTAAACAAATCTGACATTTTGGTCCAAAACGAAACTGCGTGATAAGCGACTTCTTTCCGAACAACCGTACGAGACCATTCCAACACGGTATGTGAATTATCAGTGGCCTCGAACTCCTTCGACAGCGCTGAGAAGGAGACAGCCCAACACGCCAGCTTCTGTGGTGGAGCCTAGCCAACGAACCCGCGTGCAACACCAGCGGTGCACAGAACGAGACCACCAACAGGAGTAGAGAAACGGACGGCGTGCCATCACCAGAACTGTACCGACGGCGTGGAAAAGAATGACGCCGGAAGACGATCCTCTATGTCCTCCGAGGACGATGCAACGGCTGAAACCATCTGGAAGGGGCGCTAGAGGCTATCTGAGGTACAGGTACGTAGGTCATGGGTAAGGTGCGGCAAGCACAATCGTCGTGCACTGAATAGTGTGAATTTTGTGTGCGCGTGTGTGTATTCGAATACATATGTATGTTGTAATCAATTTAAACTAATATTTTAATTAATGTTTTTTTTTATCGCGGCAAATTTGAATTTTGTTTATCCTCCCTCTCCGTTTGTTTGAAAGAAGAAGAAGAAGAAGATTTGACGTTTTCCTAACTTTTCCGAGCTCCATGTGACATTGCAATGGCGTCCAATATGGCGGTTAAAATTCGACCTGGTTATTAAAGGGACCAAGGTCACTTTAGGGACCAGGTTGTCGCATTGTTGCTTTTGTTGGTTTTGTAATTTTGACAGTTTGATCCAAAAGCGTACTTGTTTGTTTACCTTTGTTCAGCCGTCGATTTTTATTTAAGCACTGTTATGAACTACTTTCTACTTCCTCATTCACCAGCCGTTGCGATATGGTAGAGCCAATCAAAACAACCATCACATCAGAGCAAAACGTAAACAAATCTGACATTTTGGTCCAAAACGAAACTCCCCCGATGAGCTGTCAAAATACATGGGATGCATCGACCTCCTCTCTATCAGACCTTGCGCAGAACGATACTCGCGGTACGTCTGGAAACGGCGTTACAAAATTTGAAAATGAATACGAATTATCAATCGCTAGAACACGAACAACAATTGGAAATGTAACTGTTGTAAGGTTCTACTCTTATCCATCGCTAGAACACGGATAGAGATGACGGTATCATTCCAGTCAGGAAAGAAATCTGGATTTCAATCAGACAATGAACTCACTTTCATCTCCAAAGTCCTACGCATGTCGTTTTCGTCCACAAATTGTTCACGCAAGCATAAGCACGCAATCCACGCCCGCGTCCCGTTTTATTATGTCCAATAAAGTGTTGAAATATGTGCTCCGCAACGCGTGGAATGTCCCTTGGGCAACCTGCCGGCTCACCATCCATCCTGCGGAGCCTCCGTCAGCCACAAAACGGCGCTCGCACGCATTTGCATTACACGCGCATGCAAATGTCTGCACTTGTTCCGCGCGCGCGTGCACCATAAAGCGTGTGCACACTCGTGCGGGCTTTTGTGTGTCGCTTCACGACTAGGGCGGCCCTCTTCGCGGGATGCAGTTTAGCAGGTGAAGTGAAGTGTCAACACTCTTCAGTATGTGCTTTAACGCGCTCGTCCCCTCGTGCGAACCTTTCGAATCGGTGAAAGGGAGTGATTCAGTTCCTAGAACGGCACAAGAAGAGATGCGAAATCCGCTATATTAATCGCCAGCATGAGTGTGCCATCAAATGGTACAGAGAAGAAGAGTGTGATCATTTTTCTACAGTCATATAAAATAACAAAAAAACTGTTCTGATGAGTAAAAAATCGCAAGAAACCCGATTCGTACCGCAAATAGCTTAAGTCATGCGTACAACTTGGAGCCAATGGCTCCAAGAATGGAGATGCAAAAAAGACTCCTCCACGACGAACGACTCGCACGCTTGCCACTAGCCACAAGCCGAAGGATGCACGCGAACGCGAACGCGGATTGATTTATTGCATTCGTGGGTGAATATATGAATTCATCGTTATTCAATTAAATTGGAATAAATTTACGGTTAATGTTTTGATATTCATGATGATGGATGGCATTGCAGAAAGTGCGAATCGGCGTGATGCAACTGCAGCCAGGGTGCACCGGGCTGTTTTGTTCTTATGTTTCCTCTCTTACGCCTGAGCGTTGGGCGAGCAGATCAGAGCCGATACTGCTGCTTAATCGATCGTTTAGTGTGCGTAACGAATGGAGATTTTATGGAGATTTTTAAAACTTTCACAGCGATTAGTTTTATTGATTAAATAAATAATCTGCACTGCAACACTCTGATGTCCGAGAAATGCAATAAAATAATAAAAATCATTACTAATCGTGCTAGGTGGATAGAAATGTTCTCCATTTGCATTCCCTGCCTGCCGTCGCGTTCCCCTAAACAAATCGGTATCCCCGGCGAAGCCCTCGGTCGGTCGTGCTGCTTGAATTTGCATCTTTGTGTGGGAAAATATTTCCATCGCTGCCATTTCAAGCCGCTTCCAGCCACTATTGAGGTTAATCCTGACCGACAAACGGCGAGGAATTCGCGTTTGGTGTGACCCACCATGTGGGAAATAAATTCGTTAATATACCGCACGGCCGAGATGCACCAATAATTTCATTATTCAAATTATCGATTGCATTAGTTTGAACCATTTCAATGTCCCGCACCGTGACAGCACCTTCGCTAAATTCATCACAGAACAAAAACGAAACGAACCGGCAAGCGCACGGTGCCCCGGGCTCGAGCCTGAACCATGAGAAAATGGGTTCTTCTGATCGATTGGGGCGCGTTTTAACTATTTTATTGCACTTTTCGCTCGAACACCTACCTCGAACACTGATACCCAAGAGAGTCATATTTCGAATGCTTTGGAAGACTAAACGAGCAAGTCATGATGCGATTAGCCGGCAATTAAATGTTTATGTTGTCCACCATACAGGTTTAATAATCACAAAGAGTGATCAAAACCATTTTATTACACGTGTTTTTGATGTGTTTAGAAAAGCTCGTTCCGTGCTTCGCTTTCCGGGTCGATAACCGTACATGGCCACCTGTTTGATGGTCACCTAGATTATGTTTCCTCCCCCCGATCCAGCGAATGCTCACTCCCTTGCTGATAAGTTTAACCTGTTTCGTACCTAAACCAATCATAAATTGTATGTCCACTAATGGCACCATCCATCCTGCGGAGCCTCCGTCAGCCACAAAACGGCGCTCGCACGCATTTGCATTACACGCGCATGCAAATGTCTGCACTTGTTCCGCGCGCGCGTGCACCATAAAGCGTGTGCACACTCGTGCGGGCTTTTGTGTGTCGCTTCACGACTAGGGCGGCCCTCTTCGCGGGATGCAGTTTAGCAGGTGAAGTGAAGTGTCAACACTCTTCAGTATGTGCTTTAACGCGCTCGTCCCCTCGTGCGAACCTTTCGAATCGGTGAAAGGGAGTGATTCAGTTCCTAGAACGGCACAAGAAGAGATGCGAAATCCGCTATATTAATCGCCAGCATGAGTGTGCCATCAAATGGTACAGAGAAGAAGAGTGTGATCATTTTTCTACAGTCATATAAAATAACAAAAAAACTGTTCTGATGAGTAAAAAATCGCAAGAAACCCGATTCGTACCGCAAATAGCTCAAGTCATGCGTACAACTTGGAGCCAATGGCTCCAAGAATGGAGATGCAAAAAAGACTCCTCCACGACGAACGACTCGCACGCTTGCCACTAGCCACAAGCCGAAGGATGCACGCGAACGCGAACGCGGATTGATTTATTGCATTCGTGGGTGAATATATGAATTCATCGTTATTCAATTAAATTGGAATAAATTTACGGTTAATGTTTTGATATTCATGATGATGGATGGCATTGCAGAAAGTGCGAATCGGCGTGATGCAACTGCAGCCAGGGTGCACCGGGCTGTTTTGTTCTTATGTTTCCTCTCTTACGCCTGAGCGTTGGGCGAGCAGATCAGAGCCGATACTGCTGCTTAATCGATCGTTTAGTGTGCGTAACGAATGGAGATTTTATGGAGATTTTTAAAACTTTCACAGCGATTAGTTTTATTGATTAAATAAATAATCTGCACTGCAACACTCTGATGTCCGAGAAATGCAATAAAATAATAAAAATCATTACTAATCGTGCTAGGTGGATAGAAATGTTCTCCATTTGCATTCCCTGCCTGCCGTCGCGTTCCCCTAAACAAATCGGTATCCCCGGCGAAGCCCTCGGTCGGTCGTGCTGCTTGAATTTGCATCTTTGTGTGGGAAAATATTTCCACCGCTGCCATTTCAAGCCGCTTCCAGCCACTATTGAGGTTAATCCTGACCGACAAACGGCGAGGAATTCGCGTTTGGTGTGACCCACCATGTGGGAAATAAATTCGTTAATATACCGCACGGCCGAGATGCACCAATAATTTCATTATTCAAATTATCGATTGCATTAGTTTGAACCATTTCAATGTCCCGCACCGTGACAGCACCTTCGCTAAATTCATCACAGAACAAAAACGAAACGAACCGGCAAGCGCACGGTGCCCCGGGCTCGAGCCTGAACCATGAGAAAATGGGTTCTTCTGATCGATTGGGGCGCGTTTTAACTATTTTATTGCACTTTTCGCTCGAACACCTACCTCGAACAAGCTACCGATTGTTGACGCCGCCGCCCGTCCGTGCCTTCCAGTCTCTCGGTTGCGAGTTCAACTTTCGGTAGCACTTTGATTGCTCCGATCGTACGTGCAAGATAAAATGTAAATCGCGTTCGATTGGGCATCGAGTTCACCGCCGTGAACACGATGTTCCGTGGGTTTTTCGAGGGTGCCCTGAGCGCGCGCGC
>KZ071960.1:358529-369663 GCA_002091845.1 Anopheles cracens | reverse complement strand
AGAGAGAGAGAGAGAGAGAAAGAGAAAAAACGGCCAACGTTCTCAGCCGCTCGATTGTACGCTTAATTGTTGTCACCAGGCGCATTGCTGCGGTTTGGAATTGGCAGCCACCTGAGCGGGGCCTAGGAACAGTCGCCGAAGGAGGTTTGCTCGCTCGTGACCCATTGCGAGTGCGGTCGGGGCCGCTTCATTAGCGCAAAATGATTTTAAAAAGGAGACACATGTGCGTATGACCTCTACATGGGTGGGGAAAGGGGAGGGGTTTCTTCGGACCCCTTCCGACCACCTTCCGACTCACCGGACTCACCGGAGAGTGGAGGCTGTGCCGGCGTAGAAGCCGGTCAAGTGTACGGGACAGAATTTGCTGCGTCGGCGCTGGAGTTGGAGCAAACAGGCGCACCAGCATTTGTGCTACAATCTATCAATCTCTCGCTCTCGGCGCACTACACTAGACGTTGCGCCGGTTTGGGGTCCTGCGTCGGGCCCGGGCTGACGGACAGAAATCGCACATTTTCTTGCCGCCAAAGGGCACACGAGAGTGTGCGCCCGGATTCAAAGCAAAGGGTGGCGAAGGCGGCGAAGGCACACCAACACCGGCGACCAGTCACTCGATCGATCGCTACGCGCGGTGGCGGCGACGGCGGTGACTTTCAAGCGATCGCGCGCGGTGGCACTTGTGCTCCATCGCGTTTTTTTTTGTGTGTGTGGCCGTTTTGATTGAAACAAAACGACGCACCGACGGTAGGCACCGACGGGGAAATTCGTCCCGACCCGAGCGCGCTTCGTCGTTCCAATTGCATTCTCGAGTAAATTAAACTGTCGATCAAAACATACCGCCGGGTCGGTGTCGGTGTCGCTGCCAATCTTAAGTTGACAAAATAACCTGACGCGAAAAGCGGTACGGGGGCGACGGCGTTCAGTCCGTTTCTGCGCCCTTTCTTTCGGTTCGGTTCGGCCTTTCGGACCACACATGAGCGAGAGATGGGCGTGTAGTGACACAGAGCCGGAGTCGGTCTGCGAACGCTCGGCAATGCACCTGACCTGAGCCGGCAGGTTGCCCAAGGGACATTCCACGCGTTGCGGAGCACATATTTCAACACTTTATTGGACATAATAAAACGGGACACGGGCGTGGATTGCGTGCTTATGCTTGCGTGAACAATTAGTGGACGAAAACGACATGCATAGGATTTTGAAGACGAAAGTGAGTTCATTGTCTAATTGAAATCTAGATTTCTTTACTCACTGAAATGATACCGTCATCTCTATCCGTGTTCTAGCGATGAATAAGAGTAGAACCTTACAACAGTTACATTTCCAATTGTTGTTCGTGTTCTAGCGATTGATAATTCGTATTCATTTCATATTTTGTAAAGCCGTTTCGAGACGTACCGCGAGTATCGTGCTGCGATTGGCGTTTGCGACTTTTGACAGCTGTGACGTCAGCAATCCCATACGAAAGTTCGATTTTGTCATATTCTGCAGAAACTGGCAGTAATTCCTGTGGAAACGGCTTTAAGTTGTAATTGGTTATGTACGAAATAACTTTTCTTGTGCCGGTCACAAGATAAATATGAATGTAAACAATAACGAAGATGGGCAAATTGACAGCTCCTCGATATAACAGTTCTCCAGCGCGACTTTGGCAGCGCGATGATAGCGGTACGCCTGGAAACGGCTTAGCAAATGACACTGATACTCAAGAGAGTCATATTTCGAATTCCTTTTAAGACTAAACGATCAAGTCATGATGCGTTAAGCAGGCAATTAAGCGTTTATGTTGTCCACCATACAGGTTTAATAATCACAAAGAGTGATCAAAACCATTTTATTACACGTGTTTTTGATGTGTTTCGCGCGCGCGCCCGTGTTTGCGTTTCGTTGCGATTCCGCGGAACGATTGGAGTCTGGTACGCGGCCCTGAAGCCGCGGGCCCCGTGCGTTTGCGTTTGGGAGCGTTTGATCGATCCGGATCGGCTGCGCCTAAGCCCGCGTTTGAAAGCGCGAGCATACGGTCGGGATCCTTCTTGAACCACGCACTCTCAGCGTGCACGCCCTCGGTACCGACGCAACTCCTTCCGCGAGCCGCGAAACGGGTGAAAACTAGTTCAGGTTCACAGGTGGGCGTAAGCTTCCATGCACGGGTGCGCGTGTGCGGCTTTATCTCGCTTGCATCCTTCCAAAATCGGTCCAAACGAGGAACTACAGCCTCGTGTGTGTATGTGTGTGCGTACTGTCCCCGGGGCTGGAACCTTGAAATGTTTTTTGGGGAGTGGTGGCCGTCCGTCAAACGAGCGAAGCGATAAAATAAAGCAGCAACCAGCTGGATGGTGGATGTGACTTAAATGGACTTTTTTGCCGTGCTTCCTGGCCCGCCTCGGTCGGCGTTTTGCATAAAACCGATGTTATATTGGCGTGATAAAGGGGAGTGAGAGATCACTCTGATGTCCGAGAAATGCAATAAAATAATAAAAATCATTACTAATCGTGCTAGGTGGATAGAAATGTTCTCCATTTGCATTCCCTGCCTGCCGTCGCGTTCCCCTAAACAAATCGGTATCCCCGGCGAAGCCCTCGGTCGGTCGTGCTGCTTGAATTTGCATCTTTGTGTGGGAAAATATTTCCATCGCTGCCATTTCAAGCCGCTTCCAGCCACTATTGAGGTTAATCCTGACCGACAAACGGCGAGGAATTCGCGTTTGGTGTGACCCACCATGTGGGAAATAAATTCGTTAATATACCGCACGGCCGAGATGCACCAATAATTTCATTATTCAAATTATCGATTGCATTAGTTTGAACCATTTCAATGTCCCGCACCGTGACAGCACCTTCGCTAAATTCATCACAGAACAAAAACGAAACGAACCGGCAAGCGCACGGTGCCCCGGGCTCGAGCCTGAACCATGAGAAAATGGGTTCTTCTGATCGATTGGGGCGCGTTTTAACTATTTTATTGCACTTTTCGCTCGAACACCTACCTCGAACAAGCTACCGATTGTTGACGCCGCCGCCCGTCCGTGCCTTCCAGTCTCTCGGTTGCGAGTTCAACTTTCGGTAGCACTTTGATTGCTCCGATCGTACGTGCAAGATAAAATGTAAATCGCGTTCGATTGGGCATCGAGTTCACCGCCGTGAACACGATGTTCCGTGGGTTTTTCGAGGGTGCCCTGAGCGCGCGCGCACCGGGCTGTTTTGTTCTTATGTTTCCTCTCTTACGCCTGAGCGTTGGGCGAGCAGATCAGAGCCGATACTGCTGCTTAATCAATCGTTTAGTGTGCGTAACGAATGGAGATTTTATGGAGATTTCTTAAACTTTCACAGCGATTAGTTTTATTGATTAAATAAATAATCTGCACTGCAATACTCTGATGTCCGAGAAATGCAATAAAATAATAAAAATCATTACTAATCGTGCTAGGTGGATAGAAATGTTCTCCATTTGCCTGCTCCTCCCGTAAACGTTTTCTTCCTTCCTACCAAACCGATCGAACGCGCATGCGTCTCGTTCGGTTTCGTTTAGATGGGTGGTTGTTTTTTTTCGCACCATCCCTTCTAATTTGCCTTTCTCGCACTCGCGCAGACACACACACACTCCCCGCCAAGAGATTGATCGACCATCTCCGCGTCGGTCGGTCGGCGCTGGCGATGTCACGTATTTTGCGCACAGCCTCGCGCGCGCGCGCTCGCGCGCTTTCGGGTTGATTGATTTTTAATTCAATTTACAAAGTTCTCACGACACGTCAACGGTTCGCTGGCCACGGGTTGGACGTTACGCGCCGGTGCAAACAGCCTGCCCCGTAAGCGGGCGGAGGAACGTTAAAAGCGACAGCAAAACGGCAACAACGGACAAAAAATCACCACCACCACGAGACGACGCACGACGCGAAGGGCCCTCCTGATCCTTTCGCAGGCTTACGGTGTAGTATTTTTATTACACTTCGCTGCCCGGCCACTCGAGCCTCTCGGTGGTGCGTTCTTGGAGTGGCGATGGCGGTGGGAAAATTAAATAAATAAATAAACCAGGTCACCGGGCACGTCGTGGCCGGACCGTGATGAAACACGCTGCGCCGCGCTGAGAACCATCGAAAGTGGGCACCAGCTTTTTGTTGCTGTCTTCCTCGCCAATGTGTCCCCAAAGAACTGGCGGTCTGGAGTATGTTCCCCCCCACTGTCGGGTGAAAGGATGCATACGAATTTTCACGATCCAACCTCGTGACGATCGTCGTACTTTATTCTTCGGCGTAGAAAAAAAAGAGTCTATTGTTTGCTTCATACTTTATGTCCTTGGAATGAAGTTCGCAATAGTACTAAGCTTGTGCGCATTTCAAAACTGCAGTCTTCTATAGCCTCATCCGATAACTAGACACTAGAATCTTGTGACACAGCATGTAACTTATAGTGATAATTGAAAATGGATTATCAGGGCACAATTTAGTGAAACTAATCTCCAATCATTACTATTATGTCTTGTTAGGTGGCTCAATTCAGGAGTCGTTGGCCCTCACACACTAATATCGGTACCTAAATCTCGGATGAGCGGATATGGTGATATAGCTATGTCTAAGCTATGTCTATGAACCGAGTACGTCAGTTATGGAATACTCTCATCATTAGTGATGTAATATAAATATAACTCCAAGCAAATTTTTCCATCTTAATCCAACTTAATTTATTTCACATAAATGCTGATTAAACACTCGCAAGTAAACCACAAATAAACACAGCGTTAAACATCGTGTCACCTGATATTTCACCCTGCCAGTCCCGCGACCCGAGCTCATGTCGTTGATTATAGAAATAAAATATCACCTTACAGCCGAACTGGCGAGCCATGTCACCGGGATGCAATCGTATTAACCCCGTTTGATCCTCGCGCGGAGGTTGTCACATTATTAAAATCGCACCACACCACACCCCGTGGAGCGCCAACGCGGACCGCCGTTAACCTCCTATTGTTTCTGCTGACTTGCATGTTCTCCTTGCGGAGTCCGCCACCTGGCCTGGTAGGCTGGAAATTTACATTCGCTCGAACCTCCCGGTGATTGCAGGCCACATGTCCACCATGTTTGCGTTTGCTCCCGGGGAGGCTAAGGGTCCAATCGATCGGTGCAATTGTTCGGCCGGCTGCTGCATTCGTTCCGAGTTCGGACTCGGCTGATTTGCGTTCCGTGCGCACCGTGGAGTGCGGGTCGCCACCCCGTGCAGCACGGGTCGACCACCAGGAACAGATTGCTTTGTCACCCGCGGGGAGGGCGCAACCTCGATTCGTTTCGTTGCGCGCTGGGTCAGCTCAGCCCGTCCGGTGCTAGCTTGCGGTGTGTGTGTGTGTGGGCGCGTTTTTTTTCTACCCCGATGGTGCTGCTGTGACCGAAAGATTCAATTGGCATTGCGTCCAGACTCCCGGAAATGGATTGATAGCGGTAACTGTGTATTTTTTTTTCTCTCTCTCTCTCTCTCTCTCTCTCTCTCTCTCTTCTCTCCACTCTTCGGCTTTGGCTATTGACCGGCGCAAACGAATTGGTTGTCACGGCGCTGGACGGCGATTTAATTGAAAGGACACGATCGATCGCCCCCTCGCGCAAGGAGCCGGGTGCCGGGCCTGGGAGCGGGGCGTCTTTTTTTTTCGGCGTGCGCAATTGTGTTCGGATTAACTTTTACCTACACACGGGAGACAGTTTGGACTTTGGACGCGTTTGAACTCCCTTTGAATGGGCGGCTGGCGGGCCCCATTTCACCTTCGCCGGCAATGGGGAAGGTGATTTGGAATGGTCAAATTGAAATTCAATCGATGTTCGGGATTGTGGCGCATTGCGAAAGTCACACGTGACGGTCACTTTGGAATTCTGCCCAGAAAGGCTGACAAATGAGGGCGAGGAGACATGGCCGGCGATGGAGTGCATGTGCTTAAACTCGAGCAACAATTTACTGGGGATTTCAATTACGCCTCTGTTTGTTAATTGTATGTTTGGAGTTAGTTTGAAAAAAAAAGAGTCTATTGTTTGCTTCATACTTTATGTCCTTGGAATGAAGTTCGCAATAGTACTAAGCTTGTGCGCATTTCTTTGGGGGACATTCGCGTGGGCCAATGGGTCAAGCGGGTCGGGCGGATCGATCGGATTGGATTGGATTGATGGTCCGGTCGGTCGGTCGGCGGCAAGGTGCCTGTTCAACAGCTTGTTAGTGCTGTTTTGTTGGACCGTTTGAACCCAGAGCTCAGCGCGTTGATGGTTATATTAATCTTATGGTGTAAGTATGCTTGAGAGCGTTTTATGTATCTGCTTGGATTAAAAATGTGTTTTTACTGCATTTAAAAGTTTAGTTTGATCTCTTGTGTAATGTTGTTGTTTTATAAACTTTATACTTCTGTTCTTTTGTGCTCGTGCATTACATTAATTCGAATTTCTTGTGTGTCCACTTATTTTACTTTTGTTTTAATTTTATATAAATTTTAAAATCACTTTTCCACTTGATCATCCTTATGAGATCTCCTCATGTTTTTGACTTCTTGGTTTGTATACTTTTATTTCATTTAAGTAGTTATCATATATTTATTGCTTCTCATGACACTCTACTCCACGCTATGGCTGACGATCGAGCCCATATATGAAGTGATTGATAAATTGCACGTTACGAAACTTCATCGAGCGAGTGGTGCAAATTTTCCCATTCACGAGCCACCCCGTGTCCTCCCCGTATGAGAAGATCGTACCCAGTGGTTTATCTTGCACCCCATCATCCCGAAACAAAAACCTCTCAACTCCCAGGAACACGCCCGAGGGTAAGCAGGTCCGACCGGTTTCCAAAGCCGGCACCACCCAACGCACCCAACACTGAACTGTGATATTTTACAGTTTATTGCTCTATTCGACAGTGATGCCACGATACCGGGCAATTATCGGTCAATGTTTATTGCACGGGCAGCATGATTTATGCGCGATGGGCAGTACTTAACGCACACACTCTCCCATACAGACAAACACATTATCGAACGATTGGGGCTGATAAACTTTAATCAATTCACTTGATCCTAACCGAACCGGGCGAAAAGAGGTCAGTAAGGTCGTCCGTCGTGGCGCGATAAGGCTCATGACAAAACTCGGTGCAAATGCAAATCGCCAAGGAAGAGCTCGCGCGCGCTCTGTTTTGCTCCAAATCGGCGCACCACCACGATACGATCACCCGATCCCGATCAGCTGTCTGTCTGCGTGTGTGTGAGTGTGAGGGTGTCTGTCTGTCTGTCCACCGTCCCGAGAGGCCAAACCAGACGACCTTGCGGGTCGCGTTAAGAGACACGGCCGGGAGCGATTTTTGGCGGGTCGCCCTCGCCACTTAAGCGCTCCCCATTGCGCCCGGAGGGTGTGTGAGAATCGGTGAATGTCTTTGCGCGCTGCGTTGCGAGGCCTCGGGTGGCAGAGGAGTGATTTTCATAATTTGATCATCGTCTCGCTCGAGGGTCGTCCTTTTTTGGGGGACATTCGCGTGGGCCAATGGGTCAAGCGGGTCGGGCGGATCGATCGGATTGGATTGGATTGATGGTCCGGTCGGCCGGTCGGCGGCAAGGTGCCTGTTCAACAGCTTGTTAGTGCTGTTTTGTTGGACCGTTTGATGTAACCTTTACATGTATGCTTTATCTATTCTGTTAGTTACATTGTTTCACCATGATACATTCCTCTCAAGCTTATATCCACAAACGTTTCATGCTTTTTTATTGCTTCTCATGACACTCTACTCCACGCTATGGCTGACGATCGAGCCCATATATGAAGTGATTGATAAATTGCACGTTACGAAACTTCATCGAGCGAGTGGTGCAAATTTTCCCATTCGCGAGCCACCCCGTGTCCTCCCCGTATGAGAAGATCGTACCCAGTGGTTTATCTTGCACCCCATCATCCCGAAACAAAAACTTCGCAACTGCCAGGAACACGCCCGAGGGTAACCTGGTCCGACCGGTTTCCAAAGCCGGCACCACCCAACGCACCCAACACTGAACTGTGATATTTTACAGTTTATTGCTCTATTCGACAGTGATGCCACGATACCGGGCAATTATCGGTCAATGTTTATTGCACGGGCAGCATGATTTATGCGCGGTTCATTAGCTGCCGGTGTTAAAGGGGCTGCCGCGAGACGCGATGTCATAGGAAGATTACAAGTTGATTGGACATTTGATCGTTTGTAGGAGTGTAAACGTACACGGTTACAGCGATGGCTTCTTCGTCTATCTATTATTTTAAATTATCTCACGCTTTACCCAACAAAAGCGGGGGTTCGCCTGAACCTGAAACGATCACTAAAGAAACGGCGATCGAGAACGGCAGCGGCATTCGCCATGTGTTGCGCCAGGCGATTTGAAGTCCGCAAAGGGAACTGCATTCCACAAAATCACAGCCACGCTCACGACGCCCGGCCTGCCTCGCTTCCGTTTCGGTTGAACAATTATTTATAATTTTATTCGTAATCAATAAAACATGGACGCCTGTTTCCAACGCCCGGCGAGGGACATAAATCCAGTTCCTAGCCGGGTTCTGCCGGGCTAGTTGCTCATTGTAGTCTTTCTCTCGCATTGTGAGCCTCGATACGTGTGTTTGTGGGGACAGTTGTTGCTAAAAAGTTAATATTAAGGGACAAATGTCATCTGGGACCAGGTACCGAACAAGCGGGGGACGCGGGACACGCGCCCAAGTGAAAGGCAAAGAAAGCCTCTGGGACAATCTTGCTGCAGGAGGCTGCGTTCGGCACGGTATGCAAATAAACATGCGAAACGAATCATTCGAGCGTGTTGGCTGTCTAGAAGGGCACGAAAGTACACATTTTATCAGGAGCAAGTCAGGCAGGTAACATGTCTCGAGCCAACTATAGGATTGAACTACACATGTACTGTTGGGAAAGTATTCCTTACGGATCATTTTATGCCGCAACTGGATTCAACTGCTGTGGATGGTCAAATAGTCTAGTGCCAAGTGCACGCGGTAGTTCGCTACAGGTGGGAGTTCAAATCTAATTAAGTTCTTCGACTGCTGGAACTTTTCGAAAACTTTTCCTTGACTCGATCGATGGAGATGATATGAAAACTGTGAATACTTTTGGATTAATTTAACAGATAAGATCCTGCATGTATGCAATATGTTCTCCATTGTTGTGTGCCCAATTGTTTTCGTTTATTCGGGTCATAAAGATAAGGATGTAACCTTTACATGTATGCTTTATCTATTCTGTTAGTTACATTGTTTCACCATGATACATTCCTCTCAAGCTTATATCCACAAACGTTTCATGCTTTTTTATTGCTTCTCATGACACTCTACTCCACGCTATGGCTGACGATCGAGCCCATATATGAAGTGATTGATAAATTGCACGTTACGAAACTTCATCGAGCGAGTGGTGCAAATTTTCCCATTCTCGCGCAATAAAGCTGATGGTACTGGGATACCGCGTACTGCTGACCGGCAGCCCAGCAGCGAGCCGCTGACTAATGGAAGATCTTCGAACCGATGCTGGGACGGCGAAGACGGCGAGGTGCGCTGATAGTGCGACAAATCACGGCATGGAAGCGTGAGGTGTCGCACCAGCACAATGGCACAATTGTGGCAGGTTGTCGCCGTGAAATTGTATATTTACATAAGGGGGCTTTGAATGTTCATTAGCTGCCGGTGTTAAAGGGGCTGCCGCGAGACGCGATGTCATAGGAAGATTACAAGTTGATTGGACATTTGATCGTTTGTAGGAGTGTAAACGTACACGGTTACAGCGATGGCTTCTTCGTCTATCTATTATTTTAAATTATCTCACGCTTTACCCAACAAAAGCGGGGGTTCGCCTGAACCTGAAACGATCACTAAAGAAACGGCGATCGAGAACGGCAGCGGCATTCGCCATGTGTTGCGCCAGGCGATTTTTGGGGGACATTCGCGTGGGCCAATGGGTCAAGCGGGTCGGGCGGATCGATCGGATTGGATTGGATTGATGGTCCGGTCGGCCGGTCGGCGGCAAGGTGCCTGTTCAACAGCTTGTTAGTGCTGTTTTGTTGGACCGTTTGAACCCAGAGTTCAGCGCGTTGATGGTTATATTAATCTTATGGTATGTTTGAGAGCGTTTTAAGAATTTGATTGGATTAAAAATGTGTTTTTACTGTATTTAAAATTTTAGTTTGATTTCTTGTGTAATGTTGTTGCTTTATAAACTTTAACAATTTGTTCTTTTGTGTTCGTTTTATTAACTTGATTTTTTTGTGTGTCCACTTATTTTACTTTTGTTTTAATTTTATATAAATTTTAAAATCACTTTTCCAGTTGATCATCCTTATGAGATCTCCTCATGTTTTTGACTTCTTGGTTTGTATACTTTTATTTCATTTAAGTAGTTATCATATATTTGTTCATGGGGTTTTCTTCTTTGATCCATAAAATGAGGTTATCTTTGGATTAAAATTATTGCACTATCATTTTTGACATTTATTCCATTGCATATAATCACATTAAACACCTGTTTACACAAATCGAATCGATTTGTCAAAATAAAAAAATGCAAACAAAAAACACACACAACAGACATAAATCATGTTGAATCGTACACAACAGCAGGTCGATAGTTTATGCTCCACATCAAAGCACGAACCAAACGTTCGCAGCCGCCTTCCTGCCCCGTGCAAACCATCGACTTCCGGTTGCCTTCCACCCCGTCCAAGGAGACGGAGGTCACGATCGGTGGTCCGGTATGGCACGCCGCGGGCACTTGGCGCAACACCCCCGAAGGCGATCGCTGCCCTCGCGGCACGTAACGACGTCGAAAGCCACCCTTCCGAGCACGCACGGCACCCGCAACCGTGACCTCGATCGTGTTAAGGTGCCCCCTTTTTGAGATTGACCGTGAGCCGGGGAGGCCCCGCCGAAAAAAAGGGCAGTTTCCTTATCGTGCGAATTGGATCGATCCTAATTGAGCTGTTTTTGTGCGTGCCGGGACGGGACCCAAAGCTGGTGACGAATTGTGGACGTGTGTATCGAGAAGCTACTACCGAGCGCGTTTGTTGCAGCAGAAGATTACGATCGGTCTTTGACAAATAGATGTGTTCTGTGCGATTAGCCGGTACCTACCTCTTTCGCAGACAGAGGGTCATTGCCAAGTCCAT
>KZ071960.1:341198-357455 GCA_002091845.1 Anopheles cracens | reverse complement strand
CGTGATGATAGTAATTTACGTAGATAACTCGCGCACTTTTGTACGCCGAGGCTGTGGCGAGTACCTCTGCACCGTCTAATTTCCTGTCCGCTTCCCACGACCTTGACTGGAGCTATTTTGATCCGGTAATGATCGGGCTTATTCGCAGATCCGTTAAACCTGCCAATTATTGCCACCGCGAGCACCGCGCGACAAACGGAGCACCCGGACGGCAGATTCGGCGGTTTTTGGTCCGCAAAAATCCGAACTTGAACTTGACGCTGGTGGCGTGGAACACGGATCCCACGGATTTTGGGGCGATGGATGATAAATCGTGCGCTGCCTGTCGAATGTCTCTATTATGCTAGTTTGGTTTGCGTTGGCACACATTTTGGAACAGTGGAACCCGCTCGTACAGGGGAGCCTAATCATAATTTGCACCCATCACCCATTTGACCCGATCAATCCGCGGTGATCGCTCCGCAGAACGTTTCACACGTCCAGAAGCTTAATTGGATGCATGGGCCGCGAATTAACTGGCCTCGTTTTTGTTGGACGCCCAAAATCGATTTGGAAACAGCCGAACCAGGAAGAAACGAGCTTCGCGTTTCGCCTCCTTTCCGAACGTTGTTTAGGCGCTTTTTCGTCCATCACACGGTGACATGACAACGGTTCACTCACACCATACGGCCCCTGCACAAGCACACACTTGACTGGATGATTGATGTACCGACCGGGGAACGGTTGGTGCCGAGTTGGACGGAACCGCGCTGGAGGCGCTGGTCGAAACGAAAGACTTGGGCGCGCGCGCGCTCGCAAATTCCCAAGCGACGAACCTTCACTAATCGTTCCGCGGCGGGCAAAACAAATCGCGCGCTTCGTATCCGAAAATGGAGCAAGGACAGTCGGAGGGGAGCCCGAACCGAGCCGAGCTAGAACGGGCTCCCATTCTCTTCGCCGCCGGAGCTAGAACGCCCGGTGGAGGCATGAATGGAGTGACATTGTTCTGGCGGCGCACACCGAGACAATGGGCTCGGAGCCGAGAACTTTATGTTCCGCTCACGATCCGTGCGCTGGTTTTCGTGTTTGATTTCGTAACGATTTGTCATTAATGCTGACGTTTTCTCATTATGTCCCGCTTATGTCCATTAGGGCCGCTGCCATTCGTTGCTTTTATTTATTTATATCGGAACCTTCATTGCACTCGCGGGGGGGCGTTGAAGGACCCTTCGGTCGGAGCGAGTAGGGGGTTCGGAATTTTCTTCTAAAATTCTTCCCGTATAGGTCACGGTCCCTTATCAACCGACAAATGGACCGTGTGCGGGCATAATTAACGAATAAAAATGCGTGACTGTCGTGGCTTGGCCCCGTCAAGCTTTTGATGGCGGAGCGCTCGTTTTATTCCGCTCGTTACGTCCGTACGGCTGTAACTCAAGCTTTGATTAATTGGGGCCCCGACTCTCCGATGCACTTTACTGCAGCGCGGATCCGACATCGGATCCGCACGGAGGTGAACCAACCATGCGCACGCCGAAATCGAGCCCGAAATGACTCATTTACTACCGCTCCGGGAGGTTCGGTTTCCAGGCGCGCCCGTAAGCCAGCCCATTGCTGTGTTTATCGTGGCCGTTTAGGCTTCGCTTCCACATGTCGGTACGATTATTTGTGCACCCTTGTGCAAATTAATCCAAAGCACAAGCATGAGCTTTTGCATGGCTGTCTGGCCCCAAAATCTAGCGCAATTTCGCCATGTGGATTTAACACAAGCAACATCAAACAAAAAAAAACATTGCAAACCACGAACATAATCTTGTACGCGGTGGGGCTCCCGGTGGGGAAGGGGGCGGTGCGATAAAAACCGAGGCGGTGGAGTAGAAATTGGCAGGAGTATCCCTTTTCCTGCGCGCGCGAGACCGCATTTATCATGTTTCGCGCATTAAAAGCACATTAATCAACCGCTTAACAATATGTTTGCAGCCTTAATTACCTAATTAAAGCGCGCACCGGGGCGAGCGAAAGGAGCCACGGAACCCGCACCGATATGTCGAGATGGCCGTGTGTTTGTGTGTGTGTGTGTGTGTGCGCGCGCGGTCGGATGAGTGTGTGCGGCAAAAGAGATTCGCGGCGGCTGCGGATTTGGCTTTGGAAAGAAGTCTGTTTGCGTTGGTTTAAGCAACATTTTGGGGTGAGGTTGGTTGAGTTTACGATTCTATAGCAGCTACCGCAGGAAAAACATTGCAAACCACGAACATAATCTTGTACGCGGTGGGGCTCCCGGTGGGGAAGGGGCCGGTGCGATAAAAACCGAGGCGGTGGAGTAGAAATTGGCAGGAGTATCCCTTTTCCTGCGCGCGCGAGACCGCATTTATCATGTTTCGCGCATTAAAAGCACATTAATCAACCGCTTAACAATATGTTTGCAGCCTTAATTACCTAATTAAAGCGCGCACCGGGGCGAGCGAAAGGAGCCACGGAACCCGCACCGATATGTCGAGATGGCCGTGTGTTTGTGTGTGTGTGTGTGTGTGCGCGCGCGGTCGGATGAGTGTGTGCGGCAAAAGAGATTCGCGGCGGCTGCGGATTTGGCTTTGGAAAGAAGTCTGTTTGCGTTGGTTTAAGCAACATTTTGGGGTGAGGTTGGTTGAGTTTACGATTCTCTAGCAGCTACCGCAGAGAGAGAGAGTTAGAAAGAAGTAATTTCATGCATAGAAGGAATGCG
Organism: Anopheles cracens; assembly: GCA_002091845.1. Lineage (NCBI taxonomy): Eukaryota > Metazoa > Arthropoda > Insecta > Diptera > Culicidae > Anopheles > Anopheles cracens. The sequence goes on along the minus strand of KZ071960.1, from coordinate 354,757 downwards.
AACCAGTACATTATGTGTTATATTTTCACTATCGTTGAATTGCATCATTTGAACATCTAAACTTGCCAAGAAATATCGTGAGAATCAATTTCCTATAGTTGAAGGAGATTTTTTTGATTTCTCAATTGTTAATAAGGCGCTAATGAATTAAAATGTTGCCTGGATAGTATTTAAAAATGCTCTTAAAGTAACTCTGCGCCTCAATGTATGCAAATAGAATGCTTTATTTGCGCTATATTAGGATCATATGCCTTTTTTATAAGTATTTTGTTGTATAATCAAACTTAATAAGTTGTGTAAAGAACAATAAGTACTTGTAAAGTCCATTAAGTAGCTTGTTTATAAAAAGAATACATCCTGCAAATGTTATCTTTCACCTAATGATTTTTCTATATGTCAATATTAAGTGGCATCTACCGCTGGCGCCATCTACAGGAAATCCATGGTAATTTTTGACACTGCCTGACATTAGCCCAATCATGCCTTCTACGGCTCCTGCACCATACATGGAAGCTCCCAAACAAACAAAAAATCAATCGCCACTACTCTACGCCCGGGTGGGAGCATTTTTTCTCACATTAAGGGCGCCTGTTTCGACTAATCTTTTGTCATCCGTCGCATTCAAATTCCGGCCGGAGGGTTTTTCATCACTCAAACGCGTCTTTTACCCCCTAAGGAACAGTGTCAGTGTCCAGCGGAACTAATGAAACTAACACGCACCCGTGGGAAGCCATTTTTTGTTGATGTTAATGCCCACGTTTCAGGGAAGGAAGAACGAAAAAAGCACCTCAAATCCAAAATTGAAAAATGAAAAATCGATGCTCGCCGCCGCACGAAAACTGCCACCTGAAGCCCAACCTAACGACGTAATGATAATGTCTCACCGGCTGCTCACCATCACACGCACGCGGTTTGTAAAAGATTAAAAACAAATTTAGTAACACGGTGAGTTTCTTTCTTCTCTTTGGGGAGTGCGAACGCTCTCGAGTGCGCGCGGAAAAAGATCTTTATCCGTGACACGTCGCGTGCGGTATGTAATCCCGAACACTCGAGCACCGCGGTGTCACATAATGATTGGTCATCCGGTTTCCCGGGGCCGGAAGTGAAAGGTCACACGCACGCGGGCGGGGTGTCGGGATGGGCGTGAAAATCACCGCCTGATCCGTGAGCATGATCTTATGACACAACGTCATTACAGCGTGGGGAATCGCGTCACCCGCGACGGCCAATGATTGATTATTGTGTTTATGCTGTGTGGTGGAAAGTTCGGTAGCCGACGGACGGCAACATAATGAGAGGTTAGGCTAGGGTCTTTGCGTGTACGCTTTGTGATGTGGCAAGGTGTTGCGAAAATAATTCGGAAAAGCATTTTTCAAACTGAAGATAGTCAAGCTTAGCAAACAAGAAACGAAGACTAGATAAAAACATAAAAATTAATCAAATAAGACAACGCGACAGAACAAGCTTCCCTCGTTCGTAATCGCACCAAAATGGCAGTCGTATCAGTTTTTCTACATTGTTTACTACAGCTTCTCCTTCTTCTCCCCACCAGCACTAACGAACGCGTCGATCGTTCCGAAGCTATATCAAATTTGTCTTTGGTTTTTTCTTGGAGTTCTTGAGTTTATCCCGATCTTGAAATGTCAAGTTTTACAAAAAAAACATATCTTCAGTAGTTCTCTTTCTTGGCACAACATCCACAAGTGAGTCCTACAGCTTCCCAGCTCTGGTGCTGGTTGAACTTATTATAGCCTGGATAGTCAGTCCTTTGCACGGGGGAGCTACATAGTTAAGATTGGAGCCTACAGTATATGTTGTGTAAGAACGTGCGTTTGAGAACTGGATCATATAATATCCTCAGTTTCACCGACCAGTCTTTGGAAAAGTTCTTTGAGTTGAGTTTGAAGTAGTTGTTTAATTATCTATAAAATATTGAAAGAAGTCCTAATGGGCCGTTCGGGCGGGGAAAGCAGCATTGTTCGAGCTGTATGCAGCAGCGCGCTACACGCCCCTTGGCTTCAGGCCTTCGGGTTGGCCGCGAAGAATGCCCGCGTGCAGCTGGCGGTGTGTGGCAGTGGTTTGTTGGTTTGTTGGCGCAGGCTACCGCTTAAAGCCCCCGTGGTGGCCCGTGTGGTGCTCGCGTCGCGGGGTGGAATACGGTAGAAGAATATTAATCATCACACCCCGCGGAAAATAAGCCACACCAGGGTCCAGAAGCGGTTTGTGCGGTTCGTGCGAATAAATATCGGTGGTGAGAATCTTGGAATAAATCACGTTCGGTTATCTTCTTGGGAAGAAAGGAGTAGTTGTTGGCAATTTTTAATATTTTCAAGCTTTTTTTATTAGTTTGTATTATATCTAAATGATATTTAGAGCCAAGACCCGTCTCAGGATATTGAACAAGCAGTTATTAATAAAAAACCCCACGGGACTGCTGCGTCTGCGGTGAAAAACGCACACACACCCACACACGGCGGGACATATATTTCTTCCACAGGGACATAAATTATACGCGGGTAATATGTTTTATGGCTGGTCGGACGGTCGGGTTTTATTTCTTGAACCGTCCGTTCTTGAACGACGGGAGATACGCACACACAATGATTGAGGGAAAGGATCAACGGTAAAACTCCGCGCGTGCAGCTCATTTGAATAGCTGTTAGATGCAGCGAGTTTTATTTTCGCATCATCACCGGCCACATTTGATGCGATTTATGATCGGTTTATGGGGGATCGCGCGTTTCGCGGATGCGATCGTAAAGTATGATCGTTGTAATTTTTCCTACGAGCAAGAGAAATGGGCAACATTTGCCTCTTCATTCCGGTTTTGGGCAAATGAGGTACGCCCATTAAAACAAACCTGTTTACAATTCACCCCACCCACCCCCGGCACGTGAATGCCCATTACAATGCGCTGGAAATTGTATCACATTCCATATATTTATCGACCGATCGTTGATCGTTCGGAGATGTATGAGAAAAACCTTTAGAAAAAATGGACCATTTGCTCTCGCAACAAGTGGATTTAAAGGATGCGAAATAAAAAAGGGCAAACCCTGCCATGATTAGGATCGTAAATTATGGTGCAGGTGAATTGATTTCTAAGTACCGATCATTTGCAAAACCGCTTTGAGCGCCCAAACGAGCGTCCAGCGGCGGGCAAAAAAAATGGTTTCCGAGGAAACCTACCATACCCAGCCCACCTGTGTCCCACATTACCATATAGCGAACGGTGACTATTCGCCTTGTTTTTTCCTTCTCCTCTCCCGGGGTACGCAATGGGACGGGGCAATTTGCAAATCACAAACGTATTAGTCCCGGAGCCCCAAATCCAGTCATGATCCCCAGCGACCCGTGCGTGCGTGCGCAAATGGTGTGCAAATGATATTCACGGCATTTTTCGCAAGCCAAGGAGGGGAAAAACCACGGTGGAAAACCAATTTGGTGTGTGTGTGTGTGAGTGCGTGTGTCCATTTTAAGAAAATGCACGATCGAAACGGGTGCGTACGCGATTCGGATCGATCCGTTCGATCGAACGAGACGTTCGAGCCGCGAGACGATCGCCCCGGAACCCGATGGGACACGCGAGATGTTCCGTTGATGTGCGATTTATTTTCACAAATCATTGCTTCCCCCCTCAGCCCCCCCCTCCCTGTGTACGGCAGCTGTTTTTGCATTTAAACGGAAGAAAAAAAGCAAGAGACTTGAACGAGACTGCAAGCGACGAACGCCGTTTTGCATACTGACCGGCGTGAGGCAAAGGAAATCTCCACATCTCTCCCATTCGTGATTTGTTTCTCCTTTTTGGAATGCGCTCCCGGAATGGGAGGGAGGGAAAACTCGATCCCGAAAAAACAACAAAAAACAGACAAGAAATGTACCGATAATCCCTCCGGCGAGTGAAGCCACGTCGTCCGTCGGAGACATTCCGGTAGTGGGAGTCGTTGGTGATCCTGTGTCTCGGAGGAGTTTTTTCTGCCTCCTTTTACGCCCCGTTTCATTCAACAACACAGGTCCACTGAGCCCGGGAAGCAGCAGCACTTCTGAAAAACGCGCGGTAACGGTTTGGTAGCTTCTTTTCCTCCACGGCGAGGCCCACCGTGAAGCAGAAAGGCGGGCGCGCGACCATAAGGGTCGACATAGTTTCGTTGGTATGTACATTACCAGACAATTCGAATCCAAATCGTCTTTTAAAGAATTCATACTTTCAACGACGTTCAAAGTGTTCAAAAGGGATTAAACTATAGATATTTAACCTCCTAGGGTCTTCAACTAACCGTCATCTTCATCATCATCATCATCATAATCATCGTACCCAAACGTCGTCCTCAAGTCCAAACGTGGGCAGCGATTCGTACCCGCTCGTAAACTACATTCCATCCCGTGCTCTTGTTAATCGTTATTAATACAATCATCAGCATATCAATAACACTCGGCTCCCGCGGCGAACCTTGCACCAGTTGCACACCCTGCACCCTGTACCGTGCGCGTCGCAAATCTGCAAATCCATCCATCCGATCCAATGCGGCACCGAAACCGCCCGGACCACCCGGACCGGACGAAAAGTGCCCATATCGGGAAAGGTGTTCATGTTAGCACCACATTTATCAAGCCCGGAGGGCGAACGGTCGTGGTCGGCCTGGTCGTCTTGGCCGTCGACGTCGTCGTCGCGCAAACGTTGAACTGGAAGCGGGCCGCCTGGAAGAGCGCTTATGGAAATAAGTCAACAGCAAATTGACTCTAAAAGCCCGCGCGAGCGCTCGGTGCGATCCGTCCTCTCGGTCCTCTAGGCGAATTAAAAGCCGTGCGGGGAACTAACGGGTTCAACCGCTGGAAAGCTGGTCCGGGGTCACACCGCGGGCACAGAGAGGGAGAGAGAAAGAGAGGGAGATTGGCAAGGGCAGCCAAATAAAACGCCGCAAAGCGAAAGGCACAAGAACGCGAAAGCCTACCGGTGAAATTTGAATATTGGTTAATTCAAATTTTGCCCCCCAGATGGCGCGCTCCGGTCCGGGCAGGGATAACGAGCCGGTGAGAGAATTTTATCGATTTGAAATGCAAAACGCGATGCATCAGCGCGATGGATTTGGTGTGTCAGTGATCGACATGACCCGCTCCTAGACTCCTGCGCCGAGCGTAGCCGGCAATTTAGGTCCTTCCAGTTCATTAGGCAAAAGGCGGCGCAAAGAAAGAAAAAAACCGCGGGGGCACTAACGGGACCAGTCAGTCGCGCGTTCTCCCGTCTCCAGTGCCCGGTGACAATAATAAAATAAATACTCGCGTTCGGTAGCGAAGGCAAGGCGAACGAAGCGGTACAACAACAAACAACAACAAAAAACAGACAAGAAATGTACCGATAATCCCTCCGGCGAGTGAAGCCACGTCGTCCGTCGGAGACATTCCGGTAGTGGGAGTCGTTGGATAGCGAAGCTTTTCGTATCGCGCTCATTTGCGACCAGCAAGCAACACCGGCTCGAGATGTGCGATTTGTGAGATGGGTGGAAAGAAAAAAAAAACGAGTCTGATAAAACAATCTTCCACCGTCGCCGCCCGCGGTACATCATATTTTTGCCATTTTCAGGTGGAGATTTTATGACCGCACGGTGGAGAGTTAATGCGGTGCGATAGCATCTGCAGCAAACGCTTCCTGGCTGGTTAGGGCGGGCGCACGTAACGACAAAACGGTGTTTATCCTGGTGTTTTTGTGCTCGGGAACCGTTTTTTGTGACAATAATTACGAGCTGTGAGAACGTTCCGGTGGTGAGAATGGTGTTGGGTGATACTATCTTGCGAGAATAACTGTTTGCAAGGAGCATTAAACCAGTTCTTCCTGGTCTTCCGGAGCGAGTAAAAAACTATCAAGCACCCAACCAATAGCCAACATCCACTAAACTGCTCGCAAAGCGTTCATAATGTGACAGATATCTCAATTAAATTGATTTCCAATTATGATCGAATATTTCCACCTCTAAAAACCGGTCCTTTTTATAATCCATCCCACTTCCCACGATAGAAATGCTAATGAAATGCTGCTGAAACCGAGTCCAGAGCGGGAAAAGCGAATAAATAAATCTATAAGTAAACACATCCGAGCCACCGGACCGATATTAATCTTCCCGCGAACGAGAGCCTTCACCGATCTTCCGTTCGTGAAGCAGCAAAGACACCGTGGAAGCGCTTCCGTGTGCGGCAAGGCATTACGTTGCATCCCGCACCTGAAACGGGGTGAGAATTTCCACCGAGGCCTCGTAAATTCTGATTAATTTTCAATCGAAGGAAACATAAATCAAACATCTACAAAACGCTCCGGTGCAGGGTGAATTAATTTCCTCCCCTACGATCCGTGTCCTTCCGAGACCAGCCTCGGGTCGCCTTGTTGCATTTCCCACCCATTGCCAGCGTGTGTGGATTAGTGGGTTGAAAAAAAAATGCTTTTCCTTTACCGCGAGCAATGCAGGCTGAGACACAAAAAAGAAAACGGCTTCCAGTTCCATCACATTCACATCTCGATCGCCCAGCGATTGTCCTGCAGTTGAGGTGGAAAAGCACGGTACACCGTGCCGAACCGCTCGATCAACATCGGGCAGGCGATGCCGGAAAAGCCGGAGACATAAATACGCGTCGGCTGCGCGCGGGAAGGGGGACCGAGATTAATGATGATAGGACCCATCGATTGATATGATGAGCGTGCAGAAACAGAGGGCAAGCAAAAAAAACGGCTTTAGCTTGACGAAAAAAAAAAGCGAATAATGTCCGAACCGAACCGAGGGTTTCCCGGATAGGGGTGGATCGTGGCTGCAAAAACATGCGCGCGCGTGTCGCGAACGTACCCGTATCTTTTACCCACCGCAAAACGCCAAACGGCCGACCGAACCGATCCGAACCGATCGCGCCTTTGTGTGTGTGAGTATGTATTTATAATTTTCTGCGCTTTTATTTATTACCGCCATCGCTCAATCGATGTCCGAGCGTTTGTCGAGTGGTGCGGTTTTCCACGCGTTTGTTTTTTTTTCTTCTTCTTGGTAGCTGGTTTCATAAATGTTTCCTGCCTGCCTTCTTCTGCGGTGGTTTTGAGCTTTTTTGTTTAACATTCTGCTCGTTGTTGCACCTCGCAGCAGCGGCTGCTGGAGGGCAAGTTTTTCCTCCCAGTGCCCGGGGGGTGGTTCGCCCGGTTCGCCCGGTTCAATCGATCAATCCGGCGATCGGATCGGGTACGGGTTTGGAATGTGTACGGGCCGATACCCGTAGCAACGCGACCGATCGATCTTGTGTGTGTGTGGGACGATTTTCCCAGCGTCGCGCGAGCTAATCATTGTCTGATTTATGTTGCCGCTGCGGTGCATTTGGTACGGTCGGGTGACTAATTAGGGTGCTGTGCTGTCATTCGCTGCACCGGTGGATGGCGCGTTATTGAGTTAGAGGGACATTTGGAGCCGATATCACATCAAATAAAGTTTTAAAACTACGTGAAATCGAAACTTATTTTACATGAACCACTCCAAACATACTCCCTGTCACATAGCCCCAAGATCGATTGTTTCTGGGGCCAACGGGGCCAATTGTGCTAGAGCACCCGTTTAATGGACTCGTGAAAGAGTATCTCACATGGGGCTCGTTTTCTGTATTTAAGCTCCGGCGGTAGCATCGCTCTGCCCCGAGGGTGCTCTGGGCCCGCTGCTACATGACCCACTCGGCAGGGAGAAAGACAGCCGGCGAATCCGTCTTCTTCCCGGTATGCGCCCCCTCACAGACATGCCGTGTGCCGTAATTGTAACGTAATTAGCGTTGTATCGCTGTCACCGGTGTGCGATATGTACGCGTACGGCGGCGGAGATGATTGATTGGAGAAGGCTCCTGCGGCGTGCCGGGGTCTGCCCGGAAGGGATTCGCGAGTTCGCGTTCGGTCGATCGGTTTCCAGTGCGCGAGTGGTTTGACCCGAACATCGCATTCGAGCTACTAATTGTTGGAGCCGCGCGAGACGCCGACACCGGTGCGTAGCCGGCGGACATGAAGTCATAAATAATGCCACAGGACGGGTCGCCCTCGTGGTAGAATGCATGTCGGTGGTGGCCGTCGAGTGGTCAGAGGTTTTTTCGGGCTCCTCGTTGTAACGAACATGGGGCTTACCCATTGGTACCGGTAAATCACTGTCATAAAGCGAGCGAAGGCAAGTTTTTTCCATGTTTGGCTTTAGTTTGTCGGTCGAAATCGATACTATTTGCATATGGATAAGCATATGGAGCATACAGTATAGAAATAAATGGAGCAGTTGGGTGCGAGCCTCATAGTCTACAATGTAAGCGCCCGGACTGATACACCAGAGACATGAGATCGACTCTCTAAAAAATCAACATCTTTTCTCAGCTTAGTATATCACTTCAGAGAGGTAGATCTGACTCTAAATGATCACATAATCATAGTGTGATAATCCATTCAAATAAGAAGAAAACCATACTATCGAAAAAGTTTCATAATAATTCAAAATCACTTTTATATAAAAAGAAGTAAAATGAAAATAAAAATATCACTTGAATGTTTCGCTTCAAGCAAACGGCTCACGGCTCTTCGCGATTGACTTTCCCGATCACTCCCCAAGCCATTATCGTTCAACTTCATTAATAACCTATCAATGCTGCTCATACACGAGCGTGCACCTTTTTATATTTACCCAAGCACTGCTTAATCTCTCATCAACTCACTTATCAACTCGATCACTGAAATCACGACGGGAGATTTTCAACGCCTTTTCCGCACCACCGCAGAGTCTGAAACTGATCCTCGTGCCTCTCGCTTGCAGGTGGCACACCGCGATCGTATCGTGCCGTTGTGGACATATCAGTCCGGTGTGTCACTCCGAGCCGCGTCCACGAAGACGACGCGGTGCAGCTCGTGTTCGAGCGCTCATAATTGAAACCTAGCCCCTGGCCATGTCGACTCGAACCGTAGCAATCATAGCGTGCTCCGATGCCGATACACAGTATCGATACGCAAATTTACCACTCAACAACGACAACAACGTCACCAGCAGCAACAACAAAAAAAACTCTTGATGAAGCGAAGGTGCACGGGGAGTTGGCCGATCGTTTCGAACCCCATACAAGGAGGCCTCCGATTAACCTCCGACTAGCAGCGGCAATCAATGCAGTTGTCAATTCGTTTTCGATAATCGATTATCGCCGACCGACGATTATTTGCTTCTCAAAAAACTGAGCGCCACGCGGTGCATTCCTTTCCGTGGGCATTTCAACGAATTTATGACCGCAACCGAAAACGAAAAACCCACGTGATCCGGCGAGGTAGGTGTCCATGCCGGCCCGTCTTTTTGCCATGGTTTGGTTCCCTTCCGTCTCGGCGATTTCTATTTATGATCTCAATTAGATAGACCGAGCGTACCCTCGAGCCGAGTCGGGATTGATAGCGGGCTGGAATGTCCTTCGGTCGATTATCAAGCATCCTGAGCCGAATAATTGGATGGCGCACCGAACGGCAGCAAACGAGGCCTGCACGTGCCGACATCGCCCGGGTATTATTTTTCCGAGTTTTATTAACGAATCGCTCGACGGCAGGCGGAGGAACTCGCGCAGCGGTGTGATTTTAAGATTGATGAACGCTAACGCAGCTGGAAGCGATGAAGTTGTTGTTCGCCAGACTTCCAATTACCGCACCGGTGTCATGGTGATATGGGCGCAGGCTATGTTTTATGGCGGAATCATGTGATCACCATTGTAACGCCGATCGGTCAGGCGGCCACAGAAGTCGATCAATATTCAAATGACACACACACGCGCGTGTACCACTGAGGAATGATTTGTTCGTTTCGTCTGGACACAATTATAATAATTATTTTGTCACGTCGCAAGCGATTAATCATGCCACTTTATTGTGCTCTGATTATTGAACTCGAAAGTATTGGAATTCACATGTCAAATGTACCCTTATAAACTGAAATAAATTGAGTAGAAGATTTTAATAAAACTGTGTCAAGTATCTCCAAACTTATGAGTTCTCCAAGGATAAAGAAACGATTTAAGAAATCAATGGATTCAATAATTCATTCCATACTCTAGTGAAAGAGCCCATTTAAGAAGATAAAATAAGGATATAAAATAGTTGTTTATTGCTTGAAACCCATTTCATTTAGATTAAGATTTTCAAAAAGCTGTGATAGAATCAATTGAGCACGAGTCAAACATCGTTTAGTTATACAATTTATGAATACATTCTCCACATGCTCTTTGAGCACCAAAATCCCAATTCCATTAGCATTACGAATGACCCGAAAGAAAGCCCCACATGTTTGCACATGCTGTCACTTTTGTCGCGCACTGTTTCGTCCGTCTTCCAGCTTCCAGGAAGAGCATTCTTCTTCAAGGGTACACTACATTAGCCATGCCGTTCCTTTCACCATTCGCGTGCCCTATTGTCCGTCGAACGGTTCCCATCTCGCACTAATGGACGGTTTCGGGTGAACGTTCTGGTCCCGAGAGGCTTCTTGGCCATTTCGCGCGTCGGTTTCAAACTTTCACTACTCCGCCGTACGCTGTGCACATCTTCGGCGTATGGGTCGCTCTGTGTCACATTAGCACAGCGAGCAACCCAAAATCCATCCACGCACAATTCGCATCGCAAGCGATCAATCATGCCACTTTATTGTGCTCTGATTATTGAACTCGAAAGTGTTGGAGTTCACATGTCAAATGTACCCCGAGTTTTATTAACGAATTGCTCGACGGCAGGCGGAGGAACTCGCGCAGCGGTGTGATTTTAAGATTGATGAACGCTAACTGCGCGCGCGCGCGCGGAGAGAAGGGAATCACGCACACACACACACGCAGCCAACCCGAAGACATCGTGTCTTCGGCAGCATCGAGTCAAGCCCGGCCGCGGTGAATCGGTGTGATAAATTAAGCGCGTCTCCAGGCGGACGTGCGGCTCTCGGAAACCCCGTGCGCTGTCCCGTGTTATTTTATTTATTTTTTCGGCTAAACTCTTTCACAACCGTTCCCACAGCGGCCGTACCGGCGATCGGTTGAGTCGAATGGCGCCAGCGCGCGCACAGGCAGAAAGCGACCGACCGTCCCAGGCGAAGAGCACGGCACCGTTCGCGTCTTATCATCGTGTCTGGCGGCATGTCGAAATGGTAGTTGAACAAAATTTGCAAAACTAGTTCCCCGCGTTCGTCTATCGGGCTCGTCCGAGCTCGCCCGCCCGCCCGGTGGTGGCCGTGGAGGTGAAATGAAATAAATCGAACGCGACTTCGAATAATGTGTGCCGCTAATTAAAACCGGTCACCTTCGCCGGTGGAAAAGGCGACCGATCGAAAAGGATCGAGTTTGGGCTGTGCGAACGGGGGAGGATGCGAACAAGCGCGAGCGAGTACAAATCAATTTACAATTTAAATACAAACTCCACATCTTCCAACGCCCAGTTCGCCCCCGACACGATTCACCCGACACGGAATGGGTTGAGCATGATCGGGGAGCAGGAATCACCCCACGGTTCGGGTTGTTCGATAAGGAAACGCCATTTTCATCGTTTGTGTCGGTTTGTTAACACAATACGGGTGATTCAACGCAGGTCGACGTTTGATTGAGATCGGGTAAACACGATGTTTTAGTTAAATTAATTTAGTTTAATTTAAAACATATATTTTTCGGTATCAAAACTGCATTCTAGTCTAATCAGTTCAGGGTGATCCTTTGAGGCGCAGTGAAAAACACATCAAAATACATTTTATGACGATTTCGTTTCTTTGATATTTTCACTATCATGAGCATAGCAAATACAAACCGAAGTATATAATTATGTCGGCATGGAGCGACCATCGAATAATAGTGATTGTTTTATCGCGGGGCGTTTATGGAGAAATGCAATGGAGGAGCTAATTTACTGCCCCTTGTAAAGATCGGTTTCAGAGCTGTGTTGGGGGAAAGTGAGTGGAAAAGAAGTCCACAATCGCTCCGTAAAAGGTTATTTGTTTGAGCAGATTCTCATAACCCATATATTGAAGAAATTTATGAGAAAAAAGTAATGATTTCGATACAATTTTATATTTTTTTGTAAATAAGTCTTCAAATTTTGCGATATAAATAGCTTAAGCAATCAATATTAGGCTTTATCTTCCTCGCAGCAACCCTTCAAACCACTTAAACAAGCTTCCACCTTCAAAATCTCACGCTCTAGCACTCGTCCTCATCACTTTTTTTTCGAAAGGATCGTACCGAAGCATCTACATGCAAAATAAAACAGAATAAAAAGGGTGACTCGATCCGAAGACGTCGAGCAAACAGCTGTTCACCTACATCAAAATACATTTTATGACGATTTCGTTTCTTTGATATTTTCACTATCATGAGCATAGCAAATACAAACCGAAGTATAAATATCAAAATTTTATTAAAATTATTCCTTTTGTAAAAAATTAAAGTCTCAAATTATACCTTCAAAATCAAAAACTGTCTCAAATTCGTTTGAAACTGCTATAGTTATAAGTTATTTTTAAAAAAATCCGCGTGTTTTTTTGCATTGTTATAATAAGAAAATTTAAATTTAATAATCAAACCAAAGAATATTATTCTTTTAAATCAGCTTCAGAGTAACTGCACGCTACACTTTCGAGCATCAATTCACCCTCCCCTGGTACAGCAAGTCACACGAACAAGCTCATAAAGTTTAACTCCCTTTGAGCATCGCAACCGCCCCAACGTCCCAGTTTCGTCGGCTCTCCTCGAAGAAGGGGGGGTTTTCCCACTTTTCCCCACCCGGCCGGCCAACCGGACCGGATGAATTGATTTGCAACAGTGCCGAAATACGATTACATCTTATTTACCGGGCTTTACCGAATCGATCGCGCTCGGGCCCTTTTTCTGCGGCGAGCCAGACAGAAGACTTCAACGCCCGGTACCGGAGGCGACGAACGTCCACTAGGCGCATCGCACGCAGCGCTCGCGCACAAAACGATCATTAGCATGACGTCCAGCCACGGTCCGTTCACGGTTCACGTTTTGTTGTGCGGTTGTTTTTTCTGCTTTCTTTCTTCCACACCTCTTTCACTTACCCGGTTCGATTTTGTTTTCTTTTGCCGATGGGGGTTTTGTTTGAGTCGAATCTTGCTGCTCGAGAGTGGCTCGAGTGGAGGAAAATTCCCACAGTAGCAAGTGGTTTGAGGCGCGTGTGTGTGTGTGTGTGTGACGCTGTGTAACGGTTGTGCGAGATGGTTGAAATGGAAAAAGAAGAAGAAGAAAAACACATACACGCACACAAAAGACCATCGCATCTTTAGCCGCGTCAATGGAACAGTAAATTTGCGTGCTAAAACTAATTAACTCGCCTTTCCTCAAACCCTTTCGGTCCTGCCCCTCTGGCACGTTGCATTGAAAGAAAAAGTATTCGATCAAAATACGCTACGACAACATTCGGCTACTTGCCGCTGGGCCGAGCTCCCAACGGGAGAATCATCATTAGCCACCGTTTTCCAGGCGCTCGGTACGCTCGAATCGATTCGGGCCTGCACTTGACTGGAAGATCGATCGTGCCATCTTCGTGGGAAACAGGGGGG
>KZ071960.1:309840-323643 GCA_002091845.1 Anopheles cracens | reverse complement strand
CCTTAAAACACTAATACTGGCCTTAATCGATAGGGAGTGTTATATTTACATCGCGGAAGAGGCTATGGAGACTGTACCGATGATCTCCTCAGAGCATACAGAGATGGGTCGTAGCGGTTCTTGCTGAACTCTTGCGCGCTGTATCACCTCTGTCAACTTTAATCGGGCATGATGTTGTGTGTAATGGGCCCTCTTTCTAACGCCGTGCCGTTTAGCTGGTTCTCATATTCACACGCTCACAATACACATCGCACTTCACACGGGTCACGTATCCTTGCGATCCACCTTCCACGCTCACTGCACGATTCACGCTGCTCATCAGCCACGCCACGCCAAACGGATGGATTGGAGGTGGGGTGGCTCACTTCCCGCTCCCGTCACGTTTCCCCTGTGTCGTGGATCATAAATTGATCCTAATTCATGCGATAATAACAGTAATCTTGCCAACCAGCCCAGCAGCAGCAGTAGCAGCAGCAGCGCTGCGCTGCCAACCAGAAGTGCGCGGACCTGCCGCTTCCAGCCCGATAGGGCTTGGCTCCGGCGCAGGTGGCGCACCGTCGTTTACACGCGGCTCGTTTGCACTCACACTTTAATTGGCGTAATTGCATACACTTACGGTTTTGGACATTTGCATCCTCCGAGCGGGCAGCTTCCGCGAGGCGCTTTTCGGTACAAGGTTTCCTGCCACTGCGAAGGACATTCGAGCGGGAGAGGCACATTCACAATCGTTTTCGAGCACTTTTGCGATCACTCTTGGCGCGCTTGCTAGAGCCGACTTCAACGGCGGTCAGAAGACGAACCTTTCCTCCTGGAGCACTGCTTGATCACTGTCGGGAGCACTTAGTCGCTTAGTTTTGGGACGCCTTTCCTTAGAACACCTTCCGTTCGCCCCCAGCCCCGTGTGGGTGGGTGGGTGTGGAAAATCGTTCTTCCCTCCTCGCACGTGCCGTGATCACCTTTTTCGTTGCTTCGTTGCCACGCAAAACCGAAAACACCGAAACGGACTGCTCCTTGCCAGCGTAAACAGCGAGTGAGCGGTGGCGCGTTCGAGTGCGCGAAAACGCTAACGGGCAAGCCTACACGCGAAACACGTCCTGCCGTCGCGCGGGACAGCTCAATACTGAGAAAAGCGCAAAACAAAACAGAAACCGCGCGAAACCGCTGCTGCGTGCTGGTGAGCTGCACGAGCGAGCGAACGGCGAACCCCGCGGCCTCGCACGGGGAAGCGAAACGGCGAAACGGCGGCCAAGAAGTCAGTCAGTCGGTCGATCGGTCGATCGTGCCCGTCGGACGCGGGCGCTCGCAGGGCGGCGGGCTGCGGCGTTTCGCCGGAAAAAAGCTGTGAGAAAAAGCTCCGGCCCAGCTGAGCGGGCTGGTGTTTGTGTGTGTGTGTGTGTGCGTGCGGTTGGAGGGTGGAACGCTGCCAGCCGCGTCTGGGGGAGCGAGATGAATATAGATCCCGCGTGCCGCAGCATCCAGCGGGCGGTGAGTCGCACAAATGGAACGGTATATGGCGCCGGATCTACGTTCTCTTCACGAACGCTGGCGTGCTCCGGGAGGAGAGTAAAACCCATAGAGGGAGAGAGAGAGAGAAAGGGAGAGACCGATCAGCTCTCCAGTCGACAGCCTCCGTGATGGATGTCAGTGAGAGCTCCCAGGGCAGATCTCGTTGGAGAAGATCGTTCGGAAGATGTTTTTTTGGAGCGATTAGAAGAACAGTGTTGTCACACGTTGTGGCTCATATATTTCTAACCTTAAATGATTATTATCTCTAGAATGAATTAAAACAAATATAATCTTCAATATAAAAATATTACCTTCTTCCCAAACATATCCCCTTTTTAAGATGAAAATTTTTGTTAAATTATTTTTCAATTATGTATAATGCTTTTCATACAATTATCTTCCTTTATTTCAAAGGAATGATTCCATTGTGTCTTAAGAAATACCCTTTGTACCCCTTTTCTATTGCTAGAGTGAGCTCTGAATCATGTTTGACTATCCTGCACCTCAGGAGAAGAAGCTACTTCAGAATGTGAAAGGAAATACGATGATTGTCCGTATAAAAGATGCACCCTGAACGCTTTTGAGTAGATCCGGAACGGGTGTAATCTCGTTCGTCATTGAACACAAGGTGCAATATAAATCGAACCATCGGAAGAAACAGTTGAGCATGGAATCAGTGCTAGGAGCAGTAGAAATAGATGCCAGCAAGTCTTCAGAAATCCTCGTATGCTCTTTGTATTGATGATTGATTCTAATACATAGACAATAGCTAAGAAAAGGTATCACGTATGGGATATTCTTAGCAAGGGATTATTTGAAGGACTTTTGAAATCCGCTATTCATAGTTTTCGTTTATAAAGCATCTAGAACTATTATTCCAGGGAGCATTTCTACGATCTTATTCCTATGCCAAGCCTAAGCATAAATCAGAAGCCCTTGAATCTTAAGAACTTTACTGAAACATGTTCGTCCACCGGAAGTTACATCTAAGTCTATCGATGTCTAGAGACGAAATTTGAAGCTATTGTGTGGGAATCTCACCCTACTTAAATACCTCGCAGCTTTAAGGATCTACTTGAGCAATATTTCGACTGCTAAACTTAAGAATCTGGTAACAAGGTTTTCATTCTATTCACAAAAGAAGATTACTCCGTTGGATAATATGTAAATCGAATATAGGAAAGCAAGCAATAACCAAAATGCAATAGAGATGTGAACAATGTTTCTATCTTCAATGTCTATTCTTCAATTCACCATAAAATCTTAATGTTACCCCTCACGGCATCGACTAGAGATCTTGCTACAGGCTGATTCATTCATTCAATCTAAAAATAACCAGTGTTTCGTTCAGTCTGCGCATCTTTGACCAAAAAGCGATGACTAACTACCAATTTGTAACGTGTTACTCTAGCATCAGCCGAAAGCTAAATCAATTATCACCGCAACCACCAGAAACCAGTGTTTGCCACGTCAGAGGAAAGCGCCCTCTCTGTAATATGATTAAAATATCATCAATACCCGTTAGGAAGCGACAGGTTGTTGTCAGTTATGTAATTCGCCACTCAAAAGATCACCCTTTACCCAAAGCCCTGCCCAGCCGTCTGCTCCGCCCAGGTCCGCATGGAATGGAAAGGTGCCTTTTCTAACGCCCGCGAGCCGGGAAAAAAGGAGTCGCCGGTGTGAGGCGTCCGAAAGGCAGGGCCCAAAAATTTAGCAACTCCCGCCTGTCACCGACCCATGAGAGCGGGAGAGAACCAACACTGACACGCACATCATCCGGCATGATTAACGACGGTCCGCGCAAACAGCTGTGCGATTGACGTTCAACCCGAAGAGGTCTCGTCGACATTGACCCCGGGGTGTGTGTGCGATGTCAGCGTTCGGTTCGGTTCGGGGTGGGGTAGAAGAAAATCCCCCTCACCGAAGAACCGGTCGGGGCCGATGCAGTTCCGATGGGGTTCGCGTCGCCTCGCTGATGGAACGGTCCGGTCCCGTGTCGTTCCGAAAAGTGCCGTTTTAATGCTAATGATGACCATCGCTTTCGCGTCCTTTCACGTCCGCAACCACCACCACCACCGCCTCGACCCTCCTAATCATGTTGATTCTCTCACCCGGGGAGGTGTTTGGGAAAGGTTTTTCTTTCACCGAAATTGATTCGCGAACCTGCTGCTGCTTCCGCCGAGATAGCCTTCGACGTGACGGCCAGCAGCCGGCATAATCGAGCAACGACAATGGCGCGGCGCAGCAGCCAACCGTGCGCGCGCGGGTCAACGAGGTGAGCAGCGCGAATGCAACGCAAAGTGAAAGGGCGCAAGTGTACGGTGCACCCGGCGGCGGGAAAATGGATAAAATTATTTACTTATCAACTGAGGCTCCTCGGGCGGGCTCCGGCAACCCCTTCGAGGCCTCCCCCGGGGGGTGGATGATGCCGCTGTTGGCTGCTCGCGGCAGAAAACAACTTCGCACTTCGCGAGAGCCTTCCCGTGTGTAGGTGGACGAACAGGTTCCAGGAAAACCGCTTCGCGAAAGATGCACCACCAAGACGCGAAAGATGGGAAAAGCGTTCGTTTCCCTCTGGGGGAGGTGGGATTGAAAACGCAACGCGGAAAACCGGTTGTTCCTGCGAGGCTCGGGGATGTTTATGCGCCACTTTCGAGGAGGTACCACCGCCTACCGCGGGTTGATTAGGTTGTGGCGAACCGTGGGAGGCGGAAGAACGAGTACGTTCTTTCACAGTGCTCCCATCCTTCGCGCAGCTCGCCGCTCGGGGTTCGTCTCGGGGGCCCGCAGCCCCCCGGGGAGCCATAAATAGCGGACTTTCAGCGGGTGGAGTATGCGTAGAATGTAGGCTTGCGCAGGCGATCGCAGACGGGTGAAATGCGCCGTTGAGGATGCTTTGTTTTTCCGCGACAGTTGCCTGTGCGGCGCAGCCAGTCGACGTTATTCATGCCGATGGCATTCGGAAGGAAAGCGATAAGATAAGCGAGAGGCTACGGTGGACAAAAAACGTAAAAGGTGAATCGTTCCTTCGATGGAAATTGTGTACGAAATGTGTGTCTAAGCTAATTGTAAACTTTTCTGTAGTTCTTTTCAGCTTCAGTTATCACAAACGCTGATGAAATCATCATTTTTATTTTTATTTATACCAAACGAATCTAACACACACCCCTAAATGGGACCCCTCACAGTACGCACAGTTCCTTCGCGCAAGGTCAACCCCACCCCGATGCGTATATGCGAGTACAGGGAATGCCCGCGTGATAATTTTAGACGCGTAGCACACAGATCGTGCTGCCGGCGGGTTGAACGGATCGATATTAGACACACCCCTCCCAAGCAGTCAGGATGGCCGAGCGGTCTAAGGCGCTACGTTCAGGTCGTAGTCTACTCTGTAGGCGTGGGTTCGAATCCCACTTCTGACATTTGACTTTTTTTTCATACCTTTTCTCAGTGTTCGTGATCAACATATTCTTGTTCATTAGGCAGTTTTTGCTATAAGAAATGTTTTAAAAGAAATTAGAGGGATAAAAATGGTTAACGTGTATTTCGGCACTATATTTTTGAGTGCAACTTTCTACTGACCACATAGAAATAAAGTTTAACTGTAAAATAAAGCAATTATCTCGCAACTAAACCGCGACCTTGAAACCCCTTCGGAAGTCCACTGTGTAGTGCAGCACATTACATTCCACCGCTACAAGATAACAAATTGTTGCGCGAATCGTCCCATTTCGGCTCCCACCGAACGCGGCGGAACACGTTGAACGCTGCGTTTACCTCCTCGCCCAGCGGGTGGCCGCCACCCCACGAAGCAACTGGTACAATTACACCCTCGAGCGGCATCAAGTGTGCAACAGGTTGTCGATAACGCGCCCGAATAGCGCTCCCCGTGCGCTAATACGCATGCTCCGCCGAGCGCGTGCCCTCTCTCTCTCGCTCTCTGTTTACGAAGATTCTTCGCCGCGTGGATTTGGTGGAGGGTCGCGTGTTCAGCTGGAGTTGATGCTGCGAGGCGGCCCCATCAGCATCGCGCGGACAAAGAAGCACCGTTTAATTTATCGTCTGTAGCCGGTCGGTGCTGGGGTCGCGATTTCCGATCGCCGTACGCATTGTTGTACGCCGTGGAGATGCATTCCGGCCGTTACACCGCAGTGGAGATGTGCAATCCGGACAGGAAGCCGGTGGGCAAGTGTGCCTGTGTGAACGATGCCGCCCAACAACCGGTTGCCGATTTGAAGCGAAGGAAGTCGAAGAGGAAAACATCATTACTGAGAAGTGATTTAGATTTTCGTACACCTTTTATGCACTAAAAATGAATTTAACTTGAATACATGATGTCAGAAACCTGTAGGAAGTTCTAATATTTATATTCTAAGTTTGCAATCGATACGGATTGATACATTGTGTAATGTTGCTCTTTCAAAGTGAGCTATTCCTGACGTTTAAAACATTATCTTTTAGTAAAACTTTGTCGTGTAACAGTTTTCGTTTGCTTTTGAAATGGGAAAGCATTTATTTGAAAGGGACATAATCTTCAAGAAAGTCGCCTTATATGTTTGTTCTACGCTTGTTACTGAGGCAGAACTTTAGTTTATTATACATTTCAAATATCCTTATTCTCAAACAAGTTCTACATTTTCATTAAAAACACTTTCATGCGATCTTCTTGTAACAAACTTCTTCAGCGGGATAACAAGCGATGCACCAATTTGACCATCTCCTCAGGAGTTCAGATCGATCAAGAGCACTAGGAGTTCAAGTATGCATCTCCTATTCATTTGTCGTACTGCAGATGTACTTCAAAACAGCCAAAAAGAGTGTTTTCCTTCTTTCATTGTTTCACACCAAGAGTCTTTAACTGGTCAATAGAAACTGGTAAAAAAGGTTTCCTTAATGCTCTGGATAAAAATCTATAATATTTTTTTAGTAAACATTTGTATAGTTTTCTTGTACTTCCATATCACGTACTTTCCTTATTCTTTGTCCTCCTTCTTTGCAGCACACATACAAGATTTTGTTTTACGTCGTGTTACCTGCCGTATTTCGAACTCTACTTTTGCTTACACAAACTTAGTCCTCCAGACCGAGTGTGTCAGCAACGCTCAGCCCGATAGTTTGATTTAACCCGAGCCCGACTCCCGAGCAGCTTCCGGGGTGGCAGGCGTTTACAGAGGAAAGCCACCTAAAGCACACATCCTCGGGATGTGCCGAGGAACGTAAATGAAGTCAGTGCCACTTCATGCAGTAGAACCGTCGTCCAACGACACCACAATGGCCCGGCTGGGCGGCTCTGTTTACCTTGGTACGGTTACGCTTCGGGTGGCTGCATTTCATGGTCCAATTGAGAGAGGCGGGGAGTCCTCCACCCTCCCCGTTCGCACCCGCGCACGCAATGCAGTCTGCACGGGTGCAACGGTGCACACACACACACACTCGACTGCAGGCTGACCCCGGCGCAACTGGGGCCGTTCTGTTGGCTCGCCACTCGTCTGGCGGGAAAATCTAATCCATATTTCAATTCAACCAACCCACTCCCAATACGCGTCGCTGAGCGGGAGAGAGAGAGAGAGCTATTTTTAAAACGTAATCGAGATGCAAATTGCATACCTTCCAGGCGCATAGTGGAACGTTTCAACTACAGCAGCTCCATCTCGAAAGTAATTTATTCCTTCAGAAAGAAAACAGAACCGGCATAAGGAAAAATCACAGTACATTCCCATCGCTATTCATACCATCCACAACGAGGCGGCTTTAATGATTGATTCATGGCGAGATTCCGATTGTACCTTCGGGGGACTTTCCGCGAAAAATCGTACCGAATAATGAAGCACAATTTGTTACACCCGCCCGACACAGCAGCCCCTAATGACGCTGGGAGGTTGAGAAAAAAATGAAGGAAAACCGATGCTGTAGGCCACACGAGGTCTGGTAGATAACGAGGCCATCGATAACATTCTGCTTTGATCCACTCCCAGCGTGGCTTTAATTGTATTACAAGCCATCTCACAAAAAAGGCCACATCCTTATCATTCAGTACATCATTTTTGGAAATAACTAAACTCGTTCCAGTATGCAACACAGTCGTACAAATGCTTCACAAACTTCCCCGGTTGATGCTCTAATCAATTTACTACGCAAATTCCATCAATAAATCCTCTTAAAATCCCGTCCCCACTCCAACACTTAACGTCCAACACACGGGACACACAGGGACTTTCGTTACGGTGTATCAATTTCTCAGCCCAACCCAAACGCAACCCGCTTCAAGAGGCGCAAAGTGTCCCTTTCCCGGCCAGCTGACTTATCGGTTGACATTGGATTGCGGCGCCGGGTAAAGATGGGCCGCCCGGGCTTGCGGTGCCATCGGTGAAACGCTGACATTGAGATGCCTATCGGGCGCCCGGACAGCCGAAGTGCTGCATTTATGTCACTCGAGTGCGCTTCCCCTAGGCCGATGATGTTGCTTCATGGTGTAATGCGGATTGCATGCATTTAGGCGAATATATTTAAAAGAGGTAGAAAATATGAAATTTACTTACCGAACGTGTTAGGAACGATATTCTTCATACTTGAAATGATTTATAGATCCAAACTTTTGACCATAATTCACTCGATGGATCTCAAATCTTGTTATTAGTTTACATAAAAGGATTACAACGAAATCCAATACCTAGATCTGATTACTTCAGTTTCTTTAACCACACTTTAACTGAGCGGTAGGTGTAGGCATAAGCCCCCTGCACCCAGGTAAAGCCCGGCACTCTTTGATTGTTTCCAAAAAATCGAACGGTACGGGGAGAGTAAAAAATAATCACCGAAAACTTTCCTACTCGCGTAATTTTTCGCTTTCTACGCCTTCCCGAACCCTCCCCGATAACCGCTGGAGGGAAGCTGCGCTGTCCATTCGTTTGAACTCGATACAACCGAATTCGTTCGCGCCTTTTTTGTCTGCCTCTGTTTCGCTCTAACGACGGCGGCGACGAAAGCGCAAGACGCTAGCTTCAAAAAATCCTCCCAATGCATCCCATTCTCCGTTTGGAGAATATTTTGTAACGAGCAGCAGAAAAGGTCAAACGGTAGAAATATGGCGTTTATAAATCTTGCTTCGGTGCTGGAGAACCCCGCACGGTTGCGAATCTCCACGTGGAGACAGCTGTACAGTGCCTGCCCCTTCCCTTTCTCCCAGCTCCTACTTAACGCGCCCGGCAGCACGGGATGGGAAAGGGAAAAGTTTTTAATTAAAAGAAATTTTATGTTCCTTCGAGGTGGTTCCTTCGAGCTTTCCCGTGTAAACTTCGCTCCTCCGATCCTGGTGGGTGCTGCACTGCTGCGTCTGAAGGAGTTCCGATCGAACAGGCGAGTGCAGCGCTGTGGGATGAAGTGTACGCGAGCAAAAACAAAAATTAACGGATGATCTTCGATCCAGGAATTCAATCCTTGACGGCACCCGGCACGGTCCGGCTGGAACGATGGATTTGTTGCTTAATTTTCCATGCAGTAATTACCGCCCCGGGGGAGTCGCTTCTGAGCCGTTTCGTCGGAATCACTCAGGCCAAACCTCGAGTGGTTTATTGTGCCAAGGTACGTCGGGAGTTTCATCGAATGGAGGGGGAGGAGTCGGGAGGAGTGGCGTTGGTATAGCAAAAGTGCAGAAAGGATAATGGACATACGTAAACACAGCTGCAACGGTGCGAAATGGAAAGTTTCAACGGTCATGCTATTTTTAAAACGTAATCGAGATGCAAATTGCATACCTTCCAGGCGCATAGTGGAACGCTTCAACTACAGCAGCTCCATCTCGAAAGTAATTTATTCCTTCGGAAAGAAAACAGAACCGGTATAAGGAAAAATCACAGTACATTCCCATCGCTATTCATACCATCCACAACGAGGCGGCTTTAATGATTGATTCATGGCGAGATTCCGATTGTACCTTCGGGGGACTTTCCGCGAAAAATCGTACCGAATAATGAAGCACAATTTGTTACACCCGCCCGACACAGCAGCCCCTAATGACGCTGGGAGGTTGAGAAAAAATGAAGAAAAACCGATGCTGTAGGCCACACGAGGTCTGGTAGATAACGAGGCCATCGATAACATTCTGCTTTGATCCACTCCCAGCGTGGCTTTAATTGTATTACAAGCCATCTCACAAAAAAGGCCACATCCTTATCATTCAGTACATCATTTTTGGAAATAACTAAACTCGTTCCAGTATGCAACACAGTCGTACAAATGCTTCACAAACTTCACCGGGTGATGCTCTAATCAATTTACTACGCAAATTCCATCAATAAATCCTCTTAAAATCCCGTCCCCACTCCAACACTTAACGTCCAACACACGGGACACACAGGGACTTTCGTTACGGTGTATCAATTTCTCAGCCCAACCCAAACGCTGCTTTATGAATGGCTAACACTTCCGCCACACTTTTATCCAGACCGGCGGAACCGGTTACCTGCCGGGTGGCTTGGGGTCAACTTTGTTCCATTGTTGCTGCTTGCGACCGCTCGAACGACGCGTTTTAAACTATTCACCGTCGTGCGTCGACAAATCATCGGCAACCAGCAGTGGTTGCTTTTAATTGCATTCTTCTGGCCCCACGCCAAGGTGATCGGACCACCGCGAAACGGAAGGTTACGAATCCGGTCGGTCAGTGTGCAACCCGATTTCGATCGAGCAGGGCTGTCGAATCGTATCGAGCCGGCCTCCGAACCGGGGGACCGGGCAGAGACACTCTTCCCACACCGGTAATGAATGCGAGTCGGTGACCGAAAGGTCCCACCGAAATCGGCGACGGACAGAAAGAAGGAAACGGCAGGTGAAGCGAAAGGAATGCGAGCGAATGGCAGCCGAAGCAGCCAATCGCAAATCTTGCAGCGAATCGTACGATACGGTGACGTCGCACGGACGGGTTGGCTACCCTTCTGAGTCAACATGGTGTGCCGTGTATGCATGACGTGGAAGGCGTACGAGAGGCTCTATGTTACGTGCGAAGACCCCAGCCTAGCAGCCCCACCGGTTTATTGCTGTTCGCAGGGGATAGATGTTTGATTTTCACCGTCACCACCCGCACCACTCCTATAAAAGGCCTGGTTTATGTTTTTAGGTTATGCTGACTGCCCTTGTGCGTCTCACGGCTTCAGAGCGGAGTCACTCGATGCAACTTTCGCTTGGTGTACGATGCACCCGTCTGCGGTTGGTGCGTTTTTTGCACCGGTTGGTACCGTTGGATGTGATGCACAGACGAGTCTCTATTATGTACGGTTTCGCTAACTTTGTATGCAACATCAGATCAATAACGGCGATTGGATGAACGATGGGAATAGTTCTTACGTTATGTGTAAACGAACTAAATTAGTGTAAAAGCTTAAATAAAATCATTAGAGACGTTTGACCAGTACAAGTTTTATCTCCCACATCAATGTCAAGCTGAATGGTCTATGTGATAGGCGCACTGTAACAACAAATTTGACTCTACCACAGTTCGAATCTTGCTGAATATTCATTCAAGCTTTTTCAATCTAAATCGCTGAAAACATAATGAAAATAAACCACAAAATATGTCCTCAATTGGTCCCACGGTGCGCTATCCAAGTTGGTGTTGCAAAGCCATGAAAGGTATAACATACCTGGGCCCCCATAGAGAGAGAGTGTGTGCTTGCACCTTCGCGCTCCATTCAATTCCATTCAACTCCAGCGCGCACAAACACCACGCCACACAACTTCAGCCCACTTCTATAGCTACCCCCGCGATACAAGACACGTTGGCTGGCTGGCTTTCGATGGTGAACGTGTTCCGTTTTCAGACACCCCTAGCGATCGGGGAGGATCGCGTTGCGTTGGACTGCGCAACGAACCGAGACGCCCATGTTCTGAAGTTGGAATATACCGAAGAGAGAGAGAGAGAGAGAGAGCAGCGACTGCAAAATAGAACCCCGGGACCAAGACTCGGTGGCGTGATTTGCGCAAACCGTTTGGCCCCCCAGCTTGAACGCAGGATGGCAATTGTTGAGAGGGTTTTTGTTTGTACTTATAATTTCCTGGTCGGCTTTTTGCTTCATTTCGAGACAGTTCTGCTATCGGCCATCTGCACAAAAAAGGTGTGTGCTGCGAACGATCTTCCGGGAAGCGCTGTCGCATGGATGTTCGCCACCGGTTCGAGGTGGATCACTCCGTGCTCCGTCGTTTGCCTTGATCACGTGTCGTGTGGGGATCTGGCAGCGCTCTAGCCGTGCAATTAACCACCTGCCCGCGAGCGCAACCTACATTAATATGGTGATCGCACCCCGTGCGACCTGCGACATCTCTAGACGCCATCTGACGCTATTTATACAATTTCATGCGAATGTCGCACGGTTGGCGCTTTTGGAAAACAAAACACATCATCGGCGGTTTGCGCATGCACACGAAGGCAACAACGTAAGCCGCAAACGTTCAGTGCAATAAACAAAAACGTCGTATTGTTCGTCTTTTTCGAGTCTGCCACACACCCCAAAACAAAACTGTAACGTCAATACAGCGCACGGGGTAAACAAACGGCCCGAAACTTCGGCTTCTTGCCTCGTGCAAGAACAGTGCTCATCAGCTCCGACGGCAACGGCAGTCGGACTTGCTGCTTCACGCTTTTCTCGTTCGATTACCACGTTGATGCTCATCCCGTACGAGCTCCTCTCACTGCAGCATGCGAGCATACGAGACTGAAAATAACCATCCCCGTACCGCGAACCGTGCATAAACACTTCTAACCTCCAAACGAGGAGACGGTTTTGCTGCGACTGCAAAATAGAACCCCGGGACCAAGACTCGGTGGCGTGATTTGCGCAAAACCGTTTGGCCCCCCAGCTTGAACGCAGGATGGCAATTGTTGAGAGGGTTTTTGTTTGTACTTATAATTTCCTGGTCGGCTTTTTGCTTCATTTCGAGACAGTTCTGCTATCGGCCATCTGCACAAAAAGGTGTGTGCTGCGAACGATCTTCCGGGAAGCGTTGCTGTCGTTGACGTCAATGGCGGTTTGGGAAATTTCGATAATTTCGTGCAGAATGATGATCTGATATTGCGTATTGGATCCGATTCGGCAAGAGGTTCTACAAGATCGTCGTACCGAGAGGTACCCGGAAAGAATTCGCACATTGTATCGAGCGCTCCAGGACCATTGACCGTCCGCTGTGGAAACTTACGGCGTCAATCACCCTAATTGAGCTTAATTGAATTAATTCACCCTTGTCCACATTCTCATCGACGCCGAGATGTGGTCCGATCGTCCGCCCGCTACGACGTAGTACGCCGTAAGGTTTCCGTCCCCAGCGGCCGCAAGTTCACCCTCCAAAAACAATGTTCACCAGCCCCCCGGTGACATTGACCCGCGCGAAAACTGGAACTGGCACCCCGAAATACGCATGCTTGCATGGGCGCATTCCAGACGCGCTGAAGGGCTCGTCGGCTGACGTACAACACGTTTTCCCATCGCCCACTCGAGCCCACTCCCGACACAATTTGCGTCAATGGAAGCCCATTGGCCCACTTCAGCCAGCGCCAGCCCGGGCTATTACGAACGAAGGTACTCAAAACAGAATTGACCAAAAAATACGCGAGAGTACGCGCGTACCCGCCGCGGATTCCCGCCACTTCATCGCATTCTTATTGGCCCTCCTTGCGGGAAGACCCTCTATTACGTCAAGCGGACTGTGTTGCATTCACCTCACATCAACTTTGCTTGATCAGACTCGATCGATGGGGTTAGGTGAGGGGAGGAGGAGAGACGACGGTGTCAGGTGTGTGTTACGTACGCAACCTTGTCTTGTGCACGTGGAACTATGCTGTGTTTGGTGTGTGCGTGTTCATTTGGCTTCGCACCAGCCGAGCCCTCTCGCGCTGATTGGTCGACCGGCATCGTACGATATTCCGTCCATATATCGGAGATACACGCACACCAGCGCATGCTTTGGATCGTTGCCCGCATCGCCATCGGATGCATCGCACCTCAGACGTGCGCGCTCAATCGTGAAACGCTTTTATTAGCTCCACAAAACCGCAAGTCTTCGAGATGAAAACGATCTTCAAGATCGTAGGGTTTTTTTCCAACCGGCGATCGCACAGCGTTGTTGCACGCGATGTCACGCCGCATGAAGCGCAACAAGAAACCAAGTGTGTCAAACCCGGATACTAAAAAAGGTTTTGACAACTCTGCACTAGTGTTTTACGCTAGAAATATCATTCTTATCAACAAAAACTGTAGCGTCATGCGGACTCTTATCGCAAAGTCTGAGGTGTGTCTCGGGTTTTAAACCCCC
>KZ071960.1:296528-309830 GCA_002091845.1 Anopheles cracens | reverse complement strand
GTTGCTGTCGTTGACGTCAATGGCGGTTTGGGAAATTTCGATAATTTCGTGCAGAATGATGATCTGATATTGCGTATTGGATCCGATTCGGCAAGAGGTTCTACAAGATCGTCGTACCGAGAGGTACCCGGAAAGAATTCGCACATTGTATCGAGCGCTCCAGGACCATTGACCGTCCGCTGTGGAAACTTACGGCGTCAATCACCCTAATTGAGCTTAATTGAATTAATTCACCCTTGTCCACATTCTCATCGACGCCGAGATGTGGTCCGATCGTCCGCCCGCTACGACGTAGTACGCCGTAAGGTTTCCGTCCCCAGCGGCCGCAAGTTCACCCTCCAAAAACAATGTTCACCAGCCCCCCGGTGACATTGACCCGCGCGAAAACTGGAACTGGCACCCCGAAATACGCATGCTTGCATGGGCGCATTCCAGACGCGCTGAAGGGCTCGTCGGCTGACGTACAACACGTTTTCCCATCGCCCACTCGAGCCCACTCCCGACACAATTTGCGTCAATGGAAGCCCATTGGCCCACTTCAGCCAGCGCCAGCCCGGGCTATTACGAACGAAGGTACTCAAAACAGAATTGACCAAAAAATACGCGAGAGTACGCGCGTACCCGCCGCGGATTCCCGCCACTTCATCGCATTCTTATTGGCCCTCCTTGCGGGAAGACCCTCTATTACGTCAAGCGGACTGTGTTGCATTCACCTCACATCAACTTTGCTTGATCAGACTCGATCGATGGGGTTAGGTGAGGGGAGGAGGAGAGACGACGGTGTCAGGTGTGTGTTACGTACGCAACCTTGTCTTGTGCACGTGGAACTATGCTGTGTTTGGTGTGTGCGTGTTCATTTGGCTTCGCACCAGCCGAGCCCTCTCGCGCTGATTGGTCGACCGGCATCGTACGATATTCCGTCCATATATCGGAGATACACGCACACCAGCGCATGCTTTGGAAGGTGTGTGCTGCGAACGATCTTCCGGGAAGCGCTGTCGCTGTTGCTGTCGTTGACGTCAATGGCGGTTTGGGAAATTTCGATAATTTCGTGCAGAATGATGATCCGATATTGCGTATTGGATCCGATTCGGGAAGAGGCTCATAAGATCGTGCTACCGAGAAATACCCGGAAAGAATTCGCACATTGTATCGAGCGCTCCAGGACCATTGACCGTCCGCTGTGGAAACTTACGGCGTCAATCACCCTAATTGAGCTTAATTGAATTAATTCACCCTTGTCCACATTCTCATCGACGCCGAGATGTGGTTTTTTGTTTGTACTTATAATTTCCTGGTCGGCTTTTTGCTTCATTTCGAGACAGTTCTGCTATCGGCCATCTGCACAAAAAGGTGTGTGCTGCGAACGATCTTCCGGGAAGCGTTGCTGTCGTTGACGTCAATGGCGGTTTGGGAAATTTCGATAATTTCGTGCAGAATGATGATCTGATATTGCGTATTGGATCCGATTCGGCAAGAGGTTCTACAAGATCGTCGTACCGAGAGGTACCCGGAAAGAATTCGCACATTGTATCGAACGCTCCAGGACCATTGACCGTCCGCTGTGGAATCTTACGGCGTCAATCACCCTAATTGAGCTTAATTGAATTAATTCACCCTTGTCCACATTCTCATCGACGCCGAGATGTGGTCCGATCGTCCGCCCGCTACGACGTAGTACGCCGTAAGGTTTCCGTCCCCAGCGGCCGCAAGTTCACCCTCCAAAAACAATGTTCACCAGCCCCCCGGTGACATTGACCCGCGCGAAAACTGGAACTGGCACCCCGAAATACGCATGCTTGCATGGGCGCATTCCAGACGCGCTGAAGGGCTCGTCGGCTGACGTACAACACGTTTTCCCATCGCCCACTCGAGCCCACTCCCGACACAATTTGCGTCAATGGAAGCCCATTGGCCCACTTCAGCCAGCGCCAGCCCGGGCTATTACGAACGAAGGTACTCAAAACAGAATTGACCAAAAAATACGCGAGAGTACGCGCGTACCCGCCGCGGATTCCCGCCACTTCATCGCATTCTTATTGGCCCTCCTTGCGGGAAGACCCTCTATTACGTCAAGCGGACTGTGTTGCATTCACCTC
The DNA here is from genome assembly GCA_002091845.1 of Anopheles cracens. Classification (NCBI taxonomy): domain Eukaryota; kingdom Metazoa; phylum Arthropoda; class Insecta; order Diptera; family Culicidae; genus Anopheles; species Anopheles cracens. The sequence continues at coordinate 307,731 of KZ071960.1, read as the reverse complement.
ACATCAACTTTGCTTGATCAGACTCGATCGATGGGGTTAGGTGAGGGGAGGAGGAGAGACGATGGTGTCAGGTGTGTGTTACGTACGCAACCTTGTCTTGTGCACGTGGAACTATGCTGTGTTTGGTGTGTGCGTGTTCATTTGGCTTCGCACCAGCCGAGCCCTCTCGCGCTGATTGGTCGACCGGCATCGTACGATATTCCGTCCATATATCGGAGATACACGCACACCAGCGCATGCTTTGGCTCGTTGCCCGCATCGCCATCGGATGCATCGCACCTCAGACGCGCGCGCTCAATCGTGAAACGCTTTTATTAGCTCCACAAAACCGCAAGTCTTCGAGATGAAAACGATCTTCAAGATCGTAGGGTTTTTTTTCCAACCGGCGATCGCACAGCGTTGTTGCACGCGATGTCACGCCGCATGAAGCGCAACAAGAAACCAAGTGTGTCAAACCCGGATACTAAAAAAGGTTTTGACAACTCTGCACTAGTGTTTTACGCTAGAAATATCATTCTTATCAACAAAAACTGTAGCGTCATGCGGACTCTTATCGCAAAGTCTGAGGTGTGTCTCGGGTTTTAAACCCCCCACCAGCCGGTTAAACCGGTTAGATGCGTTCCGGAGGCCTGGTGTTAAACCGTCAACCCACGGCGCTATCGATTATAATCTTACCGTAAGTGACATTAGCGCACTAATCCATCGGACTTAATGACTTAATGAATCCGCGCGCGGGTGGGATCTTATCTAACCGCAATCAAACGAAAACAGAGCATTTATTGCCTACCTTTTCCTTTTTTCTTCGCACAATCGATCGACCGTTCCCACGGGTTGCTTTGGTTGGTCGTCGTCGTCGTCGTTCCCGGTGTAACTGCAAAAAGAACAACTTATTGGACACGACGCGACGACGGCTTGAACCGCTTGATATAATTAGAGCATGCAAAACGATTCTCAGCAAACAAAAAAAAACGGAGAACTCTACCGACGAGCCGTGGTCGTGAACACAGTGCCGGGACTATTTTTGAACACCGAGATTCAATTTTCTTACAAGAACTGGTTACAGCGGCGAACGAGCGACGCTTCGAACGATTAGCGTTGACACGGTTTTGACAGGACGAACGAGGAGAGCGAACAAATGAAACGAGAAGCCGATAAACATGTCCGCTCTAACGTCGTGCCGTGTGCTGGTGGGCAAAGTTCGAAGTTCGACGATAGCTCTATTTACCCCGCCTGGTTCGCTCTGCGTCATAGGCGTTCGCTCGAAAGCACGTGTGCACGAACGGTGTCGGTTTGCCGCTTGCCGGTGGAATCCTGTGGCTAATTGATCTGTTTGCGTTTGGCGCTCCGGCGAACGGAGGCAATTGATTTCTATTCGATTTAATTTACAACCGGCCGAAGGAGTGGAATTTTCCAGCGCAAGAACCAGCATCCACCGGAGGAATAGAAGTCGGCAATCGGATCGGGACTGGGGATGGTTTTTCGTTCGCACAATTCGAGGTGTTCGCTGCCAGAAATGCACGTGCCCAAGTGAACAGTTCATATTTATAGCCATTAGCTCCACAAAACCGCAAGTCTTCGAGATGAAAACGATCTTCAAGATCGTAGGGTTTTTTTCCAACCGGCGATCGCACAGCGTTGTTGCACGCGATGTCACGCCGCATGAAGCGCAACAAGAAACCAAGTGTGTCAAACCCGGATACTAAAAAAGGTTTTGACAACTCTGCACTAGTGTTTTACGCTAGAAATATCATTCTTATCAACAAAAACTGTAGCGTCATGCGGACTCTTATCGCAAAGTCTGAGGTGTGTCTCGGGTTTTAAACCCCCCACCAGCCGGTTAAACCGGTTAGATGCGTTCCGGAGGCCTGGTGTTAAACCGTCAACCCACGGCGCTATCGATTATAATCTTGCCGTAAGTGACATTAGCGCACTAATCCATCGGACATAATGACTTAATGAATCCGCGCGCGGGTGGGATCTTATCTAACCGCAATTAAACGAAAAGAGACCATTTATTATCTTCCTTTTCCTTTTTTTCTTCGCGCAATCGATCGACCGTTCCCACGGGTTGCTTTGGTTGGTCGTCGTCGTCGTCGTTCCCGGTGTAACTGCAAAAAGAACAACTTATTGGACACGACGCGACGACGGCTTGAACCGCTTGATATAATTAGAGCATGCAAAACGATTCTCAGCAAACAAAAAAAAACGGAGAACTCTACCGACGAGCCGTGGTCGTGAACACAGTGCCGGGACTATTTTTGAACACCGAGATTCAATTTTCTTACAAGAACTGGTTACAGCGGCGAACGAGCGACGCTTCGAACGATTAGCGTTGACACGGTTTTGACAGGACGAACGAGGAGAGCGAACAAATGAAACGAGAAGCCGATAAACATGTCCGCTCTAACGTCGTGCCGTGTGCTGGTGGGCAAAGTTCGAAGTTCGACGATAGCTCTATTTACCCCGCCTGGTTCGCTCTGCGTCATAGGCGTTCGCTCGAAAGCACGTGTGCACGAACGGTGTCGGTTTGCCGCTTGCCGGTGGAATCCTGTGGCTAATTGATCTGTTTGCGTTTGGCGCTCCGGCGAACGGAGGCAATTGATTTCTATTCGATTTAATTTACAACCGGCCGAAGGAGTGGAATTTTCCAGCGCAAGAACCAGCATCCACCGGAGGAATAGAAGTCGGCAATCGGATCGGGACTGGGGATGGTTTTTCGTTCGCACAATTCGAGGTGTTCGCTGCCAGAAATGCACGTGCCCAAGTGAACAGTTCATATTTATAGCCGTCGCCAGATAGCGAATCGTTCACCTGTGGCCTAGTTTTTGAGTCACACTCTACAGCTGTTGGCAGGGTTGCAACTTTGTAGGTAGATACACTGGGGAGTCGTCGCCGATGTTAATGAAGCATGGATGAATTGCACAAGCAACCGAGAGTGGATTTCGAATTCTATTTAATGTCGTGTCAGTTATACATTGAAATGAATTCATTAATAATAAATTATTAAGTTATGAAATATTACGTAATGCTACACTAAACACTGATAGTGCGCATTGCATACATTTAGGCTGGAAAAATAAGTTAGCGCCCAAAGGTATGCAACCAGCTTTATAAACGCCTTATTTTACAATTGATAAAAACGTTCGTTATTAAAACAATAAATCATTCAACTCACATTACTAAGGTACGGAAAAAAGCTGTATTTAAATGAAGTGTTCGTTCTCGCTGCTTCGAACACTTCATTTAAATACCTCTGCTCCTTTGAGATACTGCCTTTAAAAGCGCTTTGTTTTAAACAATGGAAAAGTACGCTTTCCGGCACAATATTCCCCCCGGTGAAATGTAAACGCACACTATTGCGTTTTTTCATTCGTTTTCGCCCCATCTACCCTGAACACGTGCAACCACCTATGATGCACTTTCGTGTGGCGCCCGTGTGCTAAAAGTATGCCGCACCGGAGTGAAATATGCCCGCTCGTCTATTCAATTACGCCCCGGCATCGTTGCCGTTTCCTCCTGCTTAGCTTCTCCCTGCGAGGCCCGTGCCCTTGAAGGATGCGTTTCCATTTCCACCGGAGCCGTAGCGTTCAATGTAATGGTCATAATTTATAGCGCTCACTCAGGCAACAACTCCGGTGTAATGGACGGCGTACCGTTCGGTGCTTCAATTAGTCCAGACGCGTCTCGTCACTGGTGGACCATCACCAGCACGCCGCACGCCGTCCAAATCGGAAACAGATTAGGGAATTATTCGTGGAGATAATTAATGCAAGCCAAACCGGCCCACGTTCACACCATAATTCTCACCTGCGGCGGCCGAGAAGCAGGTGTCAACAAGTGGCGAAATCCTTGAACGGTGAAAGCCGCCCGCTCCGAGCCGGTTTTGCGATTCCCAAGGCGCTGTTGTGTTTGGCTGTTTGCGTGAGAGCAAACTCGGTGCGGTGGTGTTGTCTAATGACAATTAGATTGAAATTACTACAAATTAATCGCATGCTTGCAATTGCTCGCTTGTCGCAAACGGAATGTTTGGGATGGTTTGGGGTGGGACATTTGTCTCGTATCGGCACGTTTGAGTGTGGTGGAATTTCATACGTTAAGCGCGTTTGAAGTAACGCACACTATTGCGTTTTTTCATTCGTTTTCGCCCCATCTACCCTGAACACGTGCAACCACCTATGATGCACTTTCGTGTGGCGCCCGTGTGCTAAAAGTATGCCGCACCGGAGTGAAATATGCCCGCTCGTCTATTCAATTACGCCCCGGCATCGTTGCCGTTTCCTCCTGCTTAGCTTCTCCCTGCGAGGCCCGTGCCCTTGAAGGATGCGTTTCCATTTCCACCGGAGCCGTACCGTTCAATGTAATGGTCATAATTTATAGCGCTCACTCAGGCAACAACTCCGGTGTAATGGACGGCGTAGCGTTCGGTGCTTCAATTAGTCCAGACGCGTCTCGTCACTGGTGGACCATCACCAGCACGCCGCACGCCGTCCAAATCGGAAACAGATTAGGGAATTATTCGTGGAGATAATTAATGCAAGCCAAACCGGCCCACGTTCACACCATAATTCTCACCTGCGGCGGCCGAGAAGCAGGTGTCAACAAGTGGCGAAATCCTTGAACGGTGAAAGCCGCCCGCTCCGAGCCGGTTTTGCGATTCCCAAGGCGCTGTTGTGTTTGGCTGTTTGCGTGAGAGCAAACTCGGGGCGGTGGTGTTGTCTAATGACAATTAGATTGAAATTACTACAAATTAATCGCATGCTTGCAATTGCTCGCTTGTCGCAAACGGAATGTTTGGGATGGTTTGGGGTGGGACATTTGTCTCGCATCGGCACGTTTGAGTGTGGTGGAATTTCATACGTTAAGCGCGTTTGAAGTGGTCCTTTCATGGTGTGACAGAATCCGTGAAATACCAGGCGTCTCCATTGGATGGTCGAATGCATTTTTAAATCGTTTGGAAATTCCTGAACTTTCTCGATTGTGTAAGCTTCTCAAGAGGCTTCTGAGAATCTGCATCGTTTGATAATAAAATGCCAGACCTAAATAAAACTAAAACTGTTCCATTGAGTTTATGTTTTTTTTTGCAGTTAAATGAAAGCTCCTTCATTCATATGAGCTTTTGCAAGTTCGTCGCTTTCTCTCTTTTTCTATTTCCCTTCTACATTTCCCGAAAGCAAACTAATAGGATTACCTTACTACACTTTTTTTACACTGCAAACTTTCCTACCCCACACACCGAGATGCAATTTTCTTTCGTCCGCCTTAACAAATTCGTGTGAAAAAGAGCACCACGCACCACCACACCAACCACCAAGCGCACCGTGAAGGCTTAACAAATTAGCAGCGGGAATCATTCCTGCCTGGCTGGCTGGCTGCGCCCGGCAAACAGAGATGAATTATCTCCCCGCATAGCACCCGAATGAGGGGGGGGAGTGGGGCCGTGGGTTTCCGTTGCATAGATTATGATCTGCAAAGCAATCTCACCTAAGCCCTGACAGTAGGCCATTGGTGGGCCGGTGGACGCTCATTTTAAACCCAACACGGGCGCTACAGCGGCGGCGGTGGCAAAACACGAATCCATCCCGCCCGCAGCGCGCATGATGGGGCAAATTAATAATTTATGCATTAAGTTTACATCCTGCACCTGCACCGGACGAACCAGCCCGGCGGGTGGGTCCGGCATAATCCACGAAAGCGCGGCCGGTACGAGACGCTCCATGGCGACAGACACGCATCCGTTTGCGCCCGTGTTTGGAGGGCCACATGTGTGGTTCCGTTTGCCTCTTCCGGGCCGAGCTTCGCCTGACAAGTGGTGAAGGTTGTTTCTCTTTTTTCGTTCCATTACCACTGTTTTGTAATTTAATGCCAAATTTAATCCACACTTTAGACGATTTATTAAAGTCCTTCGAGAAACCGTCATTAAAGGTCATTTTTCGATACGATGAGTAATGGCACTTCTCGAGCATATTGCAATTTGCTCAGTTCGTGAAAGGTTAATACCCAAAATTAGTTATGCATCGCCTTTCTGACTCTTTCTCGCTCGCTCTCTCTTTCTCTCAAGCTCTTCCCCGAAATGAAATTGTGATGAATAGCTAATCGACGTGACTTGCCAGTAAAACCGAGCGTGGTGGGGAAACAAAATTATCTCTTTTTTTCGTCCGCGCTCTTCACTGCAACTTTGTACAGTCCGAAAGTAATGGGAACTCGCTTGCGAACCGGTTCACAACCGAACGTCCGTGGTTGTCTTCGAAAGCAAAATCCCCTGCCCAGAGAGCAAAAAAAGCGAACCATAATCACCGAAACGGAAATGGTTTACGGCCGAGGCAAAAACGATTAACATGCAACGGGCCCCAAACGGGTGCGTTGTTTTGGAGGGCAGAAGGAGGTATGTAGCGAGCAAGGGCACCGACGCCAATTTTCACTCCGAGCCCGGATCCGGATGGGAAGGAATGTGGGCAACACATATCCATCCTCCGCACACAGGTAGAATGGATACCGGACCGGACGGTAAAAGTTTTCTAGCTCGTGAGGTTTTTTTTTTGTTCTATTTCGCTCCAGAACCAACTACCGACAACCTAGAGGGCGACATGTTTTATGCATGGAAGAATAGTGAAACAGAGAAGGAACGAAAAAAAAACCCCCCGGAACCGGCAAAAATTGTGGCATAAAAATCACAAAATGAGTAAAGCCGTTAGGGTTAAGAACGGAAAACGGACGGAAGGAAGTGAAAGTGCGCGAAAAATGAAAACGTCCGGGGTATTAAAACGATCTCGTTCCCACACTCGCTGCCCGAAAGCGCACTCGAGCGCCTAAATGTAGATAGTGGCGTGCTGCTGTGTGTTCGTTCCGAAGGCGTGATAGCCGGTTTCCGCAAACCGGCTAAGCTGCCCGATCTGTGTGGCGCACGGGTGTGGAAAGCACGCTTAAGCGCCCCCCTTTTTTCACGTGCTGGCAAGCGTTTTATTGAGAAAAGGTGTGAAGTGAGGTTATGCTTTGCTGGCCTCCTTTGCCGGGCCGTATCGCATAAACATCGTGGTCGAAGTTTGTTGTCTAATTAGATTGTGACAGGATGCGGTTCCTGGTGGCTTTCTTCGTCCTTTCGTAGATCGTACATCGCACGGTGTAATCCTTAAAGCAGCGGAAGCTGACCTCAATCATTTGGTCGGCCGGGAGCGTCCTCCGGTGCAACTTTTTCAAGGCCACCGAGAGTACCGCAAATACCGCAGCGACATTGCGTCACACGTTACAAGCCGGCATGCAGCAGCGCCGGGCAAGACAAACGGAACAAATCTTCCACCGAAGCGGTGTGTGTGTGTATAAGTGTTTGCGTGACTTTGCTCCCTGACCCGGAGGTGGCTCACTTTTAATCACATCACTGAAGTTGCACTCCAATCCGCAGCGATCCTCTTCCCGCGTGCAAGCATCCGCATTTAAATTTGTTCAACATCCACCCGTCTGTTTGCTTTGCTGTTCGATGGCAGAACCACAGCCGTGGCCGTGGTTTTTGCACCGGGCAGGCTGTGTGTTTTGCCGTTTGTCTTTCCCGGGCTGCCGATCCGTGCAGAACGCGCGTGCAATGAAGCGCAGAAGGGAAGACGTTTGGCCCCGCCGCCGTGGATGTTCTGTGCTCGGGAAAGCGATGCAGACTAGATTTAGGCGTCGGGCTCGGACCGACGGGCACGATTTGTTTGCGGTGGTGTTGCAATTGATTTCATCTAATTAGATTGTGACAGGATGCGGTTCCTGGTGGCTTTCTTCGTCCTTTCGTAGATCGTACATCGCACGGTGTAATCCTTAAAGCAGCGGAAGCTGACCTCAATCATTTGGTCGGCCGGGAGCGTCCTCCGGTGCAACTTTTTCAAGGCCACCGAGAGTACCGCAAATACCGCAGCGACATTGCGTCACACGTTACAAGCCGGCATGCAGCAGCGCCGGGCAAGACAAACGGAACAAATCTTCCACCGAAGCGGTGTGTGTGTGTATAAGTGTTTGCGTGACTTTGCTCCCTGACCCGGAGGTGGCTCACTTTTAATCACATCACTGAAGTTGCACTCCAATCCGCAGCGATCCTCTTCCCGCGTGCAAGCATCCGCATTTAAATTTGTTCAACATCCACCCGTCTGTTTGCTTTGCTGTTCGATGGCAGAACCACAGCCGTGGCCGTGGTTTTTGCACCGGGCAGGCTGTGTGTTTTGCCGTTTGTCTTTCCCGGGCTGCCGATCCGTGCAGAACGCGCGTGCAATGAAGCGCAGAAGGGAAGACATTTGCCCCGCCGCCATGAATGTTCTGAGCTCGGAAAAGCGATGCAGACTAGATTTAGGCGTCGGGCTCGGACCGACGGGCACGATTTGTTTGCGGTGGTGTTGCAATTGATTTCAACTCCACTTTGAACCCCCTTTGTAAGCCGAGTGGAATCGACGTGACGTGACGTGCGGAGGGTTAGCAAAGTGTGCCGGACTTTCCCACTCCCGATAGTGTTCGATGCCGCCGGACGCCGGACGCTGCGTAGCTGGCAAATATTTGTCCGGCACACCGCCAACCTGACCAGACGGGAACGGGAACGGGAGAGACGTGGATGCGGGTTGTTTGTGTTTGTGTGCGGCGATGCAAAGGATAAACTTTGTGGTCAGTTGCATTTCGGCTCGGGTTAGGGCGAGCGGCACATTAAAGCTTCCCCAAGCGTGCAGACAACCCCACGAGGAAGTACCGACACGCTCGGCTAGGTTTTGTTGTAATTGTCCCCCGACGATGGCGACGTGATTTGCGATTCAATTCGTACGCGCCTGAATTGCTGCAATCGCTCATCATTCGTGCATTAGTGGCGCTTGGCCGTTGAATATGCATGGCGTCCTCGCCAACTAGCACGGAAACGACACAAAAACGATGCCCCCACGCCACTCCACAGCCACAGCCACAGGTGATGCTTTGCGCGCAATCAAATGAACTCTAAACTGATATTCAATGCACGGCCGCTGTCACTGTTTACTACGGCCACTGCGTTTCGGTGGCCCGGATTGGTGGCGATTATGTTTCGTGTGCCTCGTGACTGATGATCCGTGCCACTAATGACCTCGTTCTGTTGGGGAAATTTATACCGTTGGTTTTTAGTTTTAGCTAGTGGAAATTTCACCACCACCACTGTCGTTTGTTTGCTCGGTGGAAGTGTGATGAGAAGGAATGATTAGATCGGTGTTTTTGGGGGTGGAGGCGGCTTGAAATCGGACCTCTATCAGCTCTATCGCAAACAGGCGAAGCTCATGTTTGATGTCAGCGTTTGATGAATTGGATTCTGATGAGCTAATGTAGCGGCCTCGGTGGAAGTGTGATGAGAAGGAATGATTAGATCGGTGTTTTTGGGGGTGGAGGCGGCTTGAAATCGGACCTCTATCAGCTCTATCGCAAACAGGCGAAGCTCATGTTTGATGTCAGCGTTTGATGAATTGGATTCTGATGAGCTAATGTAGCGGCGTAAAGCTAACGCTTTAGGATGCGATTCGCAAACATGCTCGTTGTAAATATTGGATCATGTGATCATGTGATCGAAATATCACAGAAACCGCATCGTTATACGCACATTGGTATTGTCCATCGGGGAACGTGCCTGCGTGTAACTGTATGTCCTAGCAATATTTGCCAATTAAACAAAGTAGTGTTAATTTCTTGCATACTTTCATCGCTTCCGTCTCCTCCGGCGAGATGAACTTGTCATAGTCGTGGGAACCCTTCGGCAGCCGCTTCATCACGTTCTCCAGCAGCAGTATTGCGATCGCCCAAGACCAGATCGTCTTGTTCCAGGTGCTGATGAACACCGAACCTCCCGGTTTCAGCACGGCCGCAACTTGCTTCAGCATCGCGCTCTTGTCCACAACGTGCTCGAGCGTCTCGGATAGCACCACCACGTCGTACTTGCCAACCGCTCCCTGCCAATATTCCTCGAGCGAATGTTCGTAGTAGTGGCACCGGTCCTTGATGTCGTGCTGCTTCTCCGCGTGGGCCTTTGCGACATGGATGAGGTGGCGTGCCGGGTCGATGCCGACCACGTTCGCGTGCAGCTTGGCGAGCGCCTCCGTGTAGATTCCACCGCCACAACCGACGTCCAGTACCGAGAGGCCTTTGAGGGCGTCCGTTGTGTAGCGTTGCTTTCGATCCAGCTTGCCCGTCTTGATGAGACCTTCCACGACCAACGGAACTCTGAGGGTAAAGAATGCGGTTATTTTCGAATGTACATTGTATTTGTGCAGCGTACCTCAATTTGTTTAGCCTGTGCAGCAGAATCATGGGGCCGTTCGGTTCCCACCAGTTCGTGGAAAGCTGATCGAACGTCGCAATCTCCTCCTCAGCCGAACTCTTCATCGACAGGCCCTCCATCAGGCTGAGGAAGGCGATCGATCCCGCTTCGAAGAACTTTGCAAGCACGGTGCGAAAGAACGAGATCACCAGTATGGTGATAACGAATGCACTCGACTCCTTCGCCATTCTGTTGCTCTCCATTTCGGGTTTACACTGAGGATCTTTCACTAAACGCACACGGTAACACGTCGATTTCTATCACACAACTGACACTGATCGATGGGCTTTGAACAGCTTTTAAAGGGTTATTTCAAATGCTAAGTTTGCCGAACTTGATGCAGAGGAGAGGGAACACCGCACCGCGTCGTGAGTTTTGAACATGAGCCTAGTACCTCACGTCACGCAAGAGGCGCACGGAAAGGAATAGAATTATAGATGTAACCTTCCTGCAAATCGTGTTCGACATCAGACCGAACACTGTAGACCATGTCGGTCGCTTTTTTTATTATTGGTTGTGTTGTAATTCGATTCGGTGATGAAGATCAATAATTTTCTCAACGATTTCGATTCATTCTAAGGAAAGGCTTTCGAATCGAATCATAATACTTATCCTGTTTGTCTAAATCCGCAGTGTTCTTTCAGATACATACTATTACATAAAATATTAAAACTGAAACCGTTTAGGACATATAAGGGAAGCGAATCCCTTAAAAACATTTTATTCATCTCTTTGAACGGTAATATACATACGAGAACGAGTTAAGCCCTCTAATCATCCCAGTCGGTCAGATTCAAATCCTTCACGATGTCCACCTGATCCGCATCCTGCCCATCCTCCAAGGGGAAATTCTCCTGCGGTGGTTTCTTCTGTTCCTTCGCCAACTTCTTTTTGCTACTCTTTTGTGGCAACATTTTT